>PVKH010007835.1:0-19850 GCA_004027955.1 Chaetophractus vellerosus | reverse complement strand
CGAGCCACTTGTGCGGAAGGCCGACTCGGCACGTCGCCGCAAAAACGGGGTGAGACAAGAAGCAGACATAGAAGAACACAGAAGAATGGACACACAGCAAGAGCAAGCAGAAAGAGGGGGGGATATGTAACAAAACAAAAAAAAAGGATAAAAGTAAATAAATAAATCTTTTAAAAAAATAAAAATAAAATAAAATAAATAAACTCTTTGCTCCCTTGTCTACCCTATGGCTTGTCCTTAAATTCTTTTATGTGACAGAAGCCAAGAACCTAGAAGCCCAGAACCCAGAACTTTCTACTAAAATTATTTGTTGAGCCAAGTCAGGAGATTGAGAGGCAAGTGATACTCCCTGACATCCAACAAGGACTGAATCAATGCCTTATTAGTCATGCGAGGATTTCATCCAGTTCCAACCAGGGTGCTAGACCTGGGTTCCCTCAATTGCAATAGACTAGCCAGAGGATTTTGCACCTTGTCAGGTAGGTCCTACTCTACCTAACCAGTGGGAAGTAGCTACAGAAGAATGACCATCACCCTTCAGCACCCCCTTAAGAATAAGGGTGTAAACTCTCTGAGAGGGTAGTTGAGGCAGGTTAGTATAGGGAAAGGGAAGACTTGGGTCACAGCTAAGGCCTAGCAGACAACATGGCTGACATACAACATGGACAGCAGACAACATGGCCAACAGACCACATGACCAGCAGACCACATGGAAGCGAGACCCTGCCCAAAACTTCCTGAGGGATCTCACGAGATCCTGGCCACAAGAATCTCATTTGGAATGAGAATCCCATTTGGGGTCACGGGAAAACCCTGGATACATTCAAAAGTGGCCCCCTGAGAAATGACAGGTGGGGCAACCAATCAGAACAGCAAATAGCTGGAGCTCCTCCTTCAACATTAGGAAGGGGGAGGAGGAAAGAGTTTAAAAATGCCCCATGCACGCATCTCATTTGCAGCACACCCGCAGTCCATCCCTCAGACCATGTACTTTTCTCATTTTCTTGCTTTTCTTAATAAACTCTTTACTCCCTTGCCTCCCCCTACCCAAAAACGAATGAAGCACTGATACATACTACAACATGGATGAACCTTGAAAACATTATGCTAAGTGAAAGAAGCCAGTCACAAAAGATTCATATAAATTATTCCAATTATGCGAAATGTCCAGAATAGGCAAATCTTAGAGATATAAAGACATTAGGGGTTGCTTGGGGATGGGGGTGGGGAGAGAGGCTATAGCTAAAGGGTACAGGGTTTCTTTTTAAGGTGATGAAAATGTTCTAAAATTGTGGTGATGGTGTAACTGAGGGTTAAGAATTAACAAATAATTATGATTACTGAATCATTATATAGATGCCTTTTTCCTTTCTAGTATACTGTAAAAGTAAATACCTGAAATTACTGAAACTTGCTGAACTAGGATTCAGATACCTTGATCTCTGATAATGATTGTAAAACTACATAACCTTTATCTTGTGATTGTAAAGACCTTGTGACTCATCCCCATTTTGTACCCACCCCCATCCTGTTTTACAACTTTAAAGTCTTATGATCACTTATCCTAAAAATGTATATAGATATATAAAAAATAAATAAAAAATTAATTAAAAAAAAGTCTTATGATCACTAGACAGCCCCTTAATGTTTATTAATAAAGGAAACTGAGCCAGCCCCACCTCAATTACTCATTAGCATAAACTTGCTAAACTTGGATAACATAAAACAATCAGAATTATGGCAGTTCAGGGAGGCAGATTTTAGGCCATTAGGCCTCTGAGCTCCTTGCTATGTACTGGCAATAAAAACTCTTCCTCTCTTTAAAACCCCAGTGTCTCAAGAATTGGTCTTTGAAGAACATCAGGCAGAGAAAAACCCCAAATTTTCTCAGTATTAATGGTTGTATATATCTGTGAATGTACTAAAAACTATTGAATTATACACTTTAAATGAGTGAATTGTATGGTATATGAATAATAGCTCAATAAAATTGTGGGTTTTTTTAAAGAGCAGAGGTGAAAAAGATTGGTGAGAAGCTATTCCTGCAGTGCACATGAGTCTTGGACTGTTTCTGTTAAGCTTCTGTTTAGATGATTGGGTTGATGGAGATGCCAGTCACTGAAAGAAAAAAAAAATGAATATTTACATAGTACTTAATTGCTAAGCACTGTTCCAAATACTGTGCACCTATTTACTCATTCAATCTTCAACAACCCTATGATGTAGGTACTATTATTATCATCCCCATTTTACAGTTGAAAAACGAAGCTCAGAGACATGATAGAGTCTACTTCTTAGCCACAATGCCATGCTGCTTCTCTGGGGTAGTAGAGAAGGGCCAGATCACAGAGTGAGTGCCAGGTCCTATGCTAAGGGCAGTCCCACTCCAGAGGCACCCTCCTCACAACAGAAGATCCTCACATTCCTGCTGAGGCACCGTAAGGACCCAAATCTCCATTATAAGCAAGGTAGCAAACTGCAGCTACAGAGCACAGCTACACAGATTCTCAGCCTTGCCTGTCCCACACCAGGTCTAGTTTCAGTTCTCACTGCTTCACTGGACGGCCATATTCTCACAGAAGATGGTCTGGGCTGAGCAGGAGGTGGAGCAAGAGACCACCCAGCAGCACAAACTTGTTTCCCGAGAAATGACAGAAAAGGGAAGAGGAAAAGCTGAGGCACACATCTCGGTCTTGTTTGGCAGGCAGCTGAGGAAGGCAAACCTGCAAAAGGCCTTGCTGCAACTCAACCTGGTCACAAAAACAGAACTCCCACCAGTCAGCCCTGAGTCACTCCCCTCTAGTCCTGCAAGGAAGGGGTGATTTCCTGCACAGCCCTCTGGGCAGCTCAGGCTCCTCCCAGACTGTGCATCCTCTTATCTCACCCCAACTTTCTCCCTGGGTGGCCCAACCAGAGTCTGGCTGTGGTGGGGCTGGTCCTCCTGTTTCCCCAGTTGGTCTTGTGTTCAGGGGTTGGGAGGAGTGCAGCAGCCTAAGGGCAGCTCAGGAGCCAGGATGTGTCATGGAGGGCAGAGGACAAAGGTCTAACTAAATTGGGACTGGGATTACTGCTGGGCAACCACTTATCCTTTTCCCATGTACTTAAATTAAACCTCTCCTAATGTCTATTTTAAGCCCAGCCTCATCCTGTGGGAGAGACTCAAACCAGGCCCTGCCACAGTGCAGGGCACACAATGGGCTTGCAATAAATGCTAAGTAAATGAATAAAATGGAGGAAATGGGTATAGCGGGTCCTGGTCAAAGGTGCTTATGTAGTGGTTACAAGAACAGGCTTTGGAGTCAAACAGACCTGAATTCAGATCTCAGCTCTGCCCCTTAATAGTGACTTTGGACAACTCACTAGGCCTTGTTTTTTCTCTTCTATAAAGTGAGGTTAAGGGCAGCTAATAAAGTCACTGTGAGATGAAATAAGGCAATGTATTAGCATAGTGCTGGCAAGTAGTAAGTGTTCATTAATGGTGGCTGTGTTTTTAGGGTAGAGAATCGAAGGAAGAGACAGGCCTTTTTCCCCATGAGGAGTGAATTAAGACTGTCCTGCTGTGGTTTGGAGCTGTATGTACCCCCAGAAAAACATGTTCTTAAACTTAATCCATTCCTGTGGGTATGAACCCATTGTAAGTAGGACCTTTTGATGAGGTTACTTCAGTGAAGGTGTGGCCCCACCCAATCAGGATGGGTCTTAATCCTATTACTGGAGTCCTTTATGAATCAGATGAAGTTCATACGAAAAAAAGGAAGAAAAAAAAAAAAGCCACAGCAGGAACAGCCAGAAGCTGAACATCAAAGGAACTTGAAAGAGAAGGGAGAGGCCAAGAGAGGCTGCCATGTGCATTGCCATGTGACAGAAAAGCCAAGGACCAAGGATTGTTAGCAGCCAGTCCCAGAAGCTCATCTTTGGGAAGAAAGCATCACTTTGTTGATGCTTGATTTGGAACTTTTCCCAGCCTCAAAATCGTGAGCTAATAAATTCTCATTGTTTAAGCTGACATTGCATGGTATTTGCTTGAGCAACCAAGGAAACTAAAACAAGTCCTACTGGGGTAGTTCCTATCTTGTCTAGCTAGCAGGGAGGCATAGGATGGTTTTGCTGGAGGAAGACTCTGGGTTCTGGGCTTCTAGGTTCTTGGCTTATGTTGCATAAAAGAATTTAAGGACACACCATAGGGTAGGCAAAGGAGTAAGAGTTTATTAAGAAACAAGAAAATGAGAAAAGTACACAGTCTGAAGTAAGGGCCATGGGCATGCTGCAGGGTGAGCCGCACACCTGGGGGCCCCAGGTTAGGCCTTTTAAAATCTTCACTCCTCCATCTTCATAATGGAGGGGAGGGGCCTCAGCTGTTTGCTATTCTGATTGGTTGCCCCCACCTCTTAGTTCTCAGGGGGCCAATGGTAAGAACTTTTGTTCTGTTTTGTTCATTATTTGTTTTTTGTTGTTTCGTTTTGTTTTTTGTTTTATCTTTTTGGTGAGACCTTTTGAAGGTAACAGGGGCTTTCCCTTGACCCCAGATGGGATTCTCATTCCAAATGGGATTCTTGTTCCAAGTGGAATTCTCGTGGTCAGGGTACTGTGGGATCCCTCAGGAGGTTTCCAAGGGCAGGGTCTTGCAGCCATGATTTCTGCTGGGTCTTCCGTCTTTTCCCATACTAACCTACCCCAATTTTTGCATATAAAAGTATCCCAACAGAGGTACAAAATTCTGTGGGGACTCAGAGGAAGGAAAGATTATGTGTATACAACCCAAATGTCCTCAAGGTCTCTAGCCCTTTGGGGTCACCTTTTCCATTTATAACTAAATAGAATGGTTCAGTTCCTATTGCAAATCCTCTGGGAAGCCCTTACCCTCCTTTATTTTTACAAGGACTCCCCGGGAGTTTACACCCTCATGATCATCTCTTAATCTGAATTCCTGCTCTTGCTACATTCTTGCTCACTGGACTGCTCACTTTCTGTGGCTGCCAACCTCTCTCTACTCCACAGGTGTCATTGCCTCACCTCCTTTGTTTCTAAAGCACCATGAATATATAGTTTTAGTGCATAACAGTTTTACTAAATGTTTGGGGATGCTATAGCTGGGCTAAGCATTGCACAGAATAAGGAGCAAACTTAAAACTGGGTATTAGGCATCTCTGTTCTGAAATTTTCCCCTGTCCCTCTACCTGGAATTTCTCACTGGTTAAGCTTTCTTCTCAGGCTGTTGTCTTTCACTTACTAGCCCTCCTCTTCTTTCACTGGAGTTATCATGTACACTCCAAATTTCCCATCAATTTCATATTCAGCAAATTTAGCTCTTTAACTCCTTCCTATCAATGCCATGCCCAGATGCCCACTTCTTTTTAAAACAAAAAAGCCCATCAATTTGTTTCTGATCACAAAATAGCTATGGGGGCTCTGAAAGGAATGTGAAATAGCATTTATCTTTTTTTAAAGTCTTTTTCCATCCATTACTGACTAGTTAAGGGATAAGAAAAGACTCCCAGTAATTAGTGACTTGGGGACAAGTCTTGAATCACAAAGAAAGTTCCAATAGGCTAAGTTGGGAGGGTTTTGTGTCAGGGAAAGCAATAGAAACAAGGCCCTGTGGCATTGGAAAGGGGATTAAGTATAGGGAAAAGTGACTAAAGCATCATAAGGGAGGGATTCCAGAAATGGGAATATGTCATGGTGGTAAAGACCTTGTGTTTCAGCATCAAGAGATGGCATTGGCCCAGAGAATCAGGAGGAACCATGAAATCATTCTAAGCAGGAGAAAAACAAAGACAAATTTCAGTTTCAGAAAAAGCATTAAGTAAGAAGACACCAACTATCAGATTAACAAATTTAAAATAACATTGACAAAAGTGTGGGGAGAAATGTAATTCTCTAACACATTGCCTAAAAGTATAAATGGAACATTTGTTTTGGAAAGAAGTTTGGCAATGCTGGGGAAAAAAGAGATGGGGAGATAGAGAATCCTAGTGCCTAGTGCTACCTACTCTGGTCTTTTTGTCTGGCTGAATTGGCAGGCAGTGTTGGGAAATCTGGAAACATTATGTTGGTAGCTTGAAATTGGGCATGGTGGGAGTATTTATACCATAGAAAGCAATAAACAGCACATGCTACAAAGCAGCGCTTTTGCTTTGTTTTGTTTTGCTTTGTGTTGTTTTTCAGAGAGCCAGTTTCACAACATACTGCTGCCTAAGCCAACTCTCAACCATCAACCGTTGAGGTCTCTAAGCAATGGATGCACAGAGAGCAAATCCAGGCTGTTATAAGTCAGGGTTTTGGCTTTATATCCCAACAGGTCATAGGCCTTATGAACTGAGCTGTACCTTAAAGAGCCTGCAGGACTCTTAGGCCACAGAAGGAGGACCTAAGTGGTCTCCTTTTCCCTAGGCTTGTCCCAGTTCCTGCTTGGTTTTCTAAAGAAGTGAGGGACTGGGAAAGGCACCTCTGCCAGCTGTAGGGCAGCAAAGAAAAGTGGGAAATGAACAGGGGCAGGCAGCTGGGTCGCCTCTCATGAAGCAGCAGAGAGCCCCCATCTCAACTCTCTGACAGTCAGACAAGCCCCTGTGGGCTCTGTGCTCCTAACCACTATTATACTGCCTCCCCGAAGAAGCCACAGGACTTGGAAAAGACTTGGATGCAGGAGTGGAGGGAGAATGAAGATTTGAAGAAAACTCAGGTTTCAGGCTTAGATGATCAGGTTGCCTATGATGAGATATAGACATTCGGAAAGGGTGTATGGGAGTTAGTAAGAGTTCCCTTTGGGAACTGGTGAGTTTGAAGTGCCTGTGGGTCAACAACAACCAGATGTACAGTAAGGAACTGAAGATTTGTCCAGTAAGAAACTGAAGATTTGGAGTTCAAGGTCTTGGAAGTTACTGGCACGCAGGTGGAATTGAAGGCATGAGATCATTCAAACACTATAAACGGTTTAACAAGGACACTTGGGGAACAGCAACATCTGGAGAAAGAGGAATCACAGAAGGAAACTGAGAGGGAAAGTTATAGGCCGTAGGAGGAAACCAGGAGAGTATGACATTGTAGACCTCAAGGAACAATGCCAGATGTTGCAGAGAGGTTGGGTATGATAAGGATTGAGATCGGAGACACAACAAGACTATTGAGGCTGGTTGAAAGTGAAGAAGAAAGTGGTAGGAAATGAAATTTAAGTAGGCAGAGGCCAGAACAGGCAGAACATTCTGTGCCATTAGAAGGGGTTGGGATTTTATTCTAAGTGCAACGGGAAACCATTGGAGAGTTTTAAACAGGGGAGTGAAAAAAATCTGATTTGCATTTTTAAAATATCTTGCTGTTGTGTGGAGGATGGACTAAAGGGGGTAAGAATGGAGGCAAGGACCCCAGTTAGGAAGCTATTGCAGTAACACAGACATGGGCTAGGATAGTAGCAGCCAAGGAATGGTAAAAGCATTTACATTCAGAGTACATTATGAAAGAGGATCCGACAGGACTTGCTAATGAATTGAATGTAGGTAAAAAAGAAAGATAGGAATTAAGGAGTACTGAGGGTTTTGGTTTAATCAACCAAGTAGATGATGGCATCATTTAAAACAGTGGGCAAGATGCCAAGTAGACCATTGGCTATCCAAATATGGAACCCAGAAAATGGCTAGAGATACTAATTTTAAAATTAACCTTGACTGGGAAAGTGGTTCAGAGTCACTACCCCTGGGCAAAGGAAGCTGGTCCTTGGAACCTGAGATCTGGACAGGGCCAAGGGCAAACCTGGCTCAGGAAATTTGTAGAGAAATGGTGTCCGAGAAACTAAGACTTCACACCTCATTCAGAAGATGACACTGAGGGCATTTTGCATATCCAACAGTGGGAGCCCCAGCTGGGGATGTGGGGGTTAACATGGCTATGCACCCTTCCCCCAAGAGTCAAGGTTCCTGAGAGTTGGCATAAAAAGCCACCCATAATTACAGGAGAAGGATGGGGTTCAAAGAAAATATCATACTCACTATTCTGCTATTAATGTGAAGAAGATGAGCACAAACTGGAGATCTGAGATCATCCATCCCCTGATTTTGAGCAAACCAGATAAAAGTAATACACACCAGTGCTTGTCAAACTTTAATGTGTATTCAAATCATATGGGGGTTTTGTTAAAATGCAGATTCTGATTTAGTAGGTCTGGGGGCAAGGCCTAAGACTGCATTTCTAGCAAGCTCTCAGGTCAGCTGCTCCTGGTCTACAGACTACATTTTGAGTAGTGGGGGCTAAAGGCAGCTGTGGAGGCCACCCAGAATGGAGGGGGCATATCTAGTTCCAGGGAGAATGTGTTTACTTATGTACAAAGGCACAGACCCTATTAAAGTGGAAGTGCTCACCATTGTATCATAGTTGCAAGGCAAAGAGTAATTTCTTGGCAGATTACACCCTCTAGTAGCATAGATGTTAAGTACTTGGGTTCTGAAATTTGACCATTTGAGCTTTACCTCTTAGTAGGCATGCAACCTTGGGCAAATCTTTAACTTCTCCGCACCTGGGTTCCCTCATCTCTAAAATAGGAATAAAAAGACTATTGTGAAGATTAGCTGAGTCAATAAAGTGAGTGCTCAGTAAATTTTGCTGTTCTTGTTGATATTATACCCTTCTACTATAGTTAACCTAGACACACAGAGAGGCCTTTTCTTCTCTTGGTGAACAGTCAAAAATGCAACCTCAATCTCCCTCCCACCAAAAGGCCTATATTCTCCCTTTCAAATTCTTCCTACCCTCTTGCCTACTCCCCCTCCCCTGGCCCCTAACGCCAGTGTGGTCTGGATGGGCCCCATGGGGGCAGGGACAGGGACAGGACGTGGGGCTGTATCTGACAGGAACCTGCGGGGCAGGCCCGGGAGGGGATTGGGGCCCAGCTTCCTGAGGGGAGGATGGGCTAAGGAGGCACACAGTGCCGGAGAAGATGCCCTCCTGGGCCCTCTTCATGCTCACCTCTTGCCTCCTCCTGGCCCCTCAAAACCTGGCACAAGTCACCAGCCAAGGTGAGGTGTATGGAGGGTGGAGATAACCTACGCCCAGGGAGAGGGAGCCCTGGGAGGGGATGAAGAGTAGGAGGGTTCCCACTGATCCTACTCCTATTTCTGCCCATAAACATGCCTGAGAGGACCCATAGCCCAACTTACCAGCTGTTTTCCAGATGCCTCCTTGCTGGCCTCAGACTCAGAGCCTCTGAACTGTTTCTCCCGAACATATGAGGATCTCACTTGCTTCTGGGATGAGAAAGAGGCAGAGGTCCTCAATGGGAAATACCAGCTGCTGTATGCCTACCCAGGGTATGTACTGGGCTGTGCCCCCCTCCCCATATATCTGTCCCTGTACTTAGATCTGCTGAGTCCCACTCCATTATCTTTCCTCTCTGTGGCCCTTTCAGAGGACTTCCCAAATACATGCCCTCAGTAGTCAATGTACAGCGATGTCTTGGGTGGGTGTGGGCCCAGCACAAGCTTCTACATAATCCTTAAGCCCATCCATCCCAGGCACTGAGAGAAAAATGGCAGCAATGGAAACAGACTTTGGGCATGGGCCCAGGGCCGGATCCTCCAGGCTGAACACGGTTACCACATAGGTAGCGCCTCTTCTATGCCAACAGGGAGAAGCCCCGCGCCTGCCCCCTGAGTTTCCAGAGTGTGCCCTCTTTTGGAACCCGATACATATGCCAGTTTCCAGCCCAGGATGAAGTACGCCTCTTCTCTCCACTGCACCTCTGGGTGAAGAATATGTTCCTGAACGAGACTCTGGTCCAGCAGGTGCTCTTTGTGGATAGTGTGGGTAAGGCTAACCTTCCTGTCACTCTGGCCCCTCCATTTGCTGCTCCCCGGTCCAGCTCCTAGAATCAGACTGGCCTCTTTGAGGACAACATGGATTGGATACTCCCCATTACCAGAACCCCAGAGGTACATCAAGACCCGCTATCATTCCTCCAAGCCTTGGCATCCAGAGCTAGACTTATCCCACAAATCATTTTGCTAACTGGAGACACCGTAGGACCTCCCATCATTAACATATTCACTCACTCATTCATTAGTTACAGAATACCTACTATGTGCCAGATGATGTGCTAGGTGATTAGGATACAGAGGTGAAAGAGCAGAGCCCTGTTCTTGAGGAGCACAGAGTCTAACAAAACATTATACTATGATGAAGACACTGCTTTCATGAGGGAAGGAGAACAGGATAAGGAGACTCCCTACCATGGCCTCCTTATGGCCTGTGATCTGTTTGAACCCAGAAACTGCCCCCAGTCAAGCCTCTAACAGCCCTCTCTAGAGTCTATTGGTTGAACCATAGACTGTGGGGCTCAGAGAGTCCTTACATGCCCTGTCTTGCCCTTAGGCCTGCCAGCTCCCCCCAATATCATCAAGGCCAAAGGCGGGGGCCAGCCAGGGGAACTTCTGATCAGCTGGGAGGCCCCAGCTCCTGAAATTAGTGATTTCCTGAGGCATGAGCTCCGCTACAGCCCCAAGGATCCCAGGAACTCCACTGATCCCACAGTCATGCAGCTGCTCTCCACAGAAACCTGCTGCCCAGCTCTGCGGAAACCAAACCCAGCCCCAGCTCTGGACAAGCCTCCATGTACTTGGCCCACAATGCCCCAACAGGATGGACCAGAACAGACCTCCCCAACTAGAGAAGTATTCTGGTCTTCTTCTGCTCCATCTCCTATCCCTTATAACCAATTTACCCCAGGAAAGGTCAGGCCATACTTTGGGGTTTCCAGATAAGGTTGGGCCTCACGGAGTTAGTATTGGCCATAGGAGCCACCACTATTTAGGGGTCTCCAACATTGGGTCATTCACATTTAGCAAAACTGCAGGCCTCTAAATGCATGGAGATTGCCCTAAAATGCCCTGAACCCAGGTACTCCCGATCTCACTAACTCCCAGTCTGTGTGTACAGCCATCCAATGAGGAGCTAGGTTTGTCTCCACAGGGATGCTATGGGGCTTCAGATATAAGAGATGGAGGCTGCCTTGGTTGAGAGGCAGGCCCAGGTTCTGAGGCTGGGATTCTTCTCCCAAGGCTCCATCTTTGACAGTGACGGGTGGAAGCTGCCTCATCTCAGGGCTCCAACCTGGTAACTCCTACTGGCTCCAGCTGCGCAGCCAGCCTGATGGGGTCTCCCTCCATGGCTCCTGGGGATCTTGGTCCTTCCCCATGTCAGTAGACCTGCCTGGGGATGCAGGTGAGTAAAAAAAGGGGGGGTGAGGAGGGATAGGGAAATGGGGAGGAGAGAAAAAAGATCTCTGTGGAGGCCTGGGCTGGATACAAAGGCTCTGGGAAACTGATGACCTCAGACTAGCCACTGGACAGGATAAACTATGGTCAAGGAGTGAACAGGGAATAGAAGTGAATGTTCTGGATAAATGATCTGGATACTCTATAGAGTAGAGGCACATGGGCCCTTATGGGGCTTCCTTCTTTGACCTCAGTGGAAATTGGACTGAGATGCTTCACTTTGGACCTGAAGAATGTTACCTGTCAGTGGCAGCAACAGGACGTTGTTAGTTCCCAAGGCTTCTTCTACCACAGCAAGGCACGGTGCTGTCCCAGTGACAGGTAAGAATTGAGTTGCTGATTGAGCCTGATGTCCTGGGAGAGAGTCACAGTCTTGCAGGAAGAAGGAAGAGATTGATCTTTGTCCTCTTCACTGCCCCCTTCTCTCTCCAAACCAGTCTCCATGCTCTATCTATCCTCTCATCTTCCAATAGGTATTTTATCTGCCTAACCTTTCTCCATTCCCACTGAAATAGTCCGCTTTAATCAGGTCACCTGGGCCATTGCAATAGCTTACAGCAGGGGTTCTTAATCTTTTTTTGTTCCACGGACCCCTTTGCCATTCAGGTGAAAACCACAGACCCCTTAATAAGTCCACACTATACCGTGTATTATTTAATAAATATATCACACCTGCACCAACACGTCCCCACAAGAATAATGTGGAGTTTTTTTGTAATTCAAGCTCACTAACCCCTTGTTAAGAACCCCTGGCTTACAGTCTCATTTAACTCCAACTTATCCTCCATTCTTTTGGCAGCGTGATCTTTCTTAAATCCAAGCTTCACACGATCTTTGTAAAATTAACTTTGCACAATCTTCTCCTACTCAAATATGTACTGCAACTGCTCGTTATCTATCAAATCCGATCACAACTTAGCCTGACCTTCAAGGATTTCCACCAAACAACTCATTGATTAATCTGTATTCCTGTTGGTGTGAATTTATTTGTAAATAGGACCTTTTGAAGATGTTATTTTTACTTAGCAAGTGAATGAGAGGGAGTCTCAAGCTGATGACTGGAGACCTTAAAAAGAAAAGTCAGAGAAGTCCATAGGGGAAGAAGCTGGAAGTCAACAGAAACTGGAAGAGCAGACATAAGGAGAGAGAGCTTGCCATGTGATGGGAGGCAGACATGCAAGTCAAGGAACCCCAAAGATTGCAGTAAGCCAGTACAAGAATGCTACAGACTTTGGGGAGAAAGAAAGCCCTGCCAAAACCTTGATTTCCAAACTGTGAGACAAATTGTTAAGCCAACCCATTGAGTAGTATTTGCCATAGCAGCATAGCAAACTAAGATAGGTAATTTCATCTAATGTGGCCATGGTAAATAGTAAATATCAAAAGAAACTGACATGCATTTTAGCTCCTGTAAGAAGTAAAATGTGGAGAAGAAAAGAAGGGAGGGAGGGAGGGAGAGAGAGAGGGAGGAAGGAAGGAAGGAAGGAAGGAAGGAAGGAAGGAAGGAAGAAAGGAAGGAAAGAAGGCGAGAGATTCATGATATATTCTGGACATCAGATCATCAGTTTTTGGAAGCAAATTCTGATGGCAGCGTGGAGAACAAACCGAACTTAGTGGCAAAAGTGGAAGCAGAACTACCAGTTAGGAAGCTGTTGTACGATTGTAGAGAAATAATATATAGATTCTGTGAGTGAGAGGGCTGCCATATAAGAACAGATTAAACATATAAGGATGTTTTTCTCCAGAAGGATGAAGGCTCTTTAGTCATTGAAACAAGTCTGGGAGGTAGGCATTATTAATCTATTTTACAAATAAAGAAACTGGAGTAGGGATCAATTAAGTAATTTGCCCAAAGTTATACATCAATAAACCAATACCTGAACTCTGAAGCCCTTGCTATTTTCAGGTATCATGCTAGTTCTTTCCTCAAGGGGAAGAGGCTGGACATAACCCAAGCAACAGCATCCATACTCCCAATACTAGCCATAATCATCAATTTAACCCACTCACCAAAGCAGACTGGCATGAAGCTAGACGGAAAGCCCTGGAGGCCCATCCAAGGGAGGAGTTAGATTGTAATCCTGTAGGCTGTGGCTCTTATGGGATAGGGGAGAATCTGAATTAGACTCTGGGGCAGGCCCGATTCAATGACTCTATGGGGCTGATTCTTAGGGACCTTATCTGGGAGAAGTGTGAAGAGGAAGAGAAAACAAATCCAAGATTGCAGCTCCCTCAGTTCTCCAGCTGCCACTTCAAGTCACGAAATGACAGTGTTATTCATATCCTTGTGAAGGTGACCACAGCCCAGGGTACAGTTTCCAGCTACCTGGGCACACCTTTCTGGATCCACCAGGCTGGTAAGAACTTTCTTCCCCACTCTTCCCAAACTGTTCTAACCCCCACTGAATCTGACCCCGTGCCCAGGATCCCCAACCTCTGACCCATGGCCCTGGTGGCATGATGCCTCATGCACAGAAGGACTTAAGCCGGTCCCTGCTAACATCCCTCTAGTGCTCATCCCTACTCCAGACTTGCACTGGAAAGAGGTCTCCAGCGGGCAGTTGGAATTGGAGTGGCAGCACCCAGCATCCTGGGCAGCCCAAGAGACCTGCTATCAGCTTCGATACACAGGAGAAGGTCATCAGGACTGGAAGGTACGATCAAGGGTCAAATGGCCACAGACCTTACTACACAGGGTATTCCTGAGTTTTACAGTTTATCAGGGTGAAAGTGTACATGTGTCGGGGCTTGCACAGTTATGTTGATTTGCTTCAACTGGTATCTGCTTCTGACACTGCTGGTTACTCCCACTGAAAATGTTATCTTCTCTTTGCTCTTGGAACACCAGTCTCTCCTGATTTTCTTCCTACCTCTCTAACTGAATCTTATCATTTTTATATATTTTTAGGAGATCCTGGGGATTGAACCTGAGACCTTGTACATGGGAAGCAGGTGCTTAACCACTGAGCTACACCCACTCCCAAACTGAATCTTCTCATTCTCCTTTCCTGGATCCTCCTTTTCTCCCCTTCTTTGATATATTGTGCTTCCTATATCCCATCCTGGGCTCTTTCTTCCTCTAGACAAGTGTAAATGTTCAACCTAGCACACTGATTGGCATATAGAAGGTGTTCAATAATCATTAGTTAAATATTAGTTTCTTTCTCTACTTCTATTCTCATTTACCACATGTATATCTAACTTACCAGACAGCTTTACCTAAAAGTCCCCCCTGAAATTTCAGATTTGATGGCTCCAAAACTGAACTCATCTTCTTCCCCAAACTTATATTACTTTTCTATTGAGATATAACTTAAATACAATAAAGTGTACATATCTTAAATGTACAATTGCTTAATTTGTACGTGTATATACTCATGTAGCTGCTACTCAGATCAAGATACAGATTATTTGCAGCACTCCAGAAGCATTCCCCTGCCCCAAAGATAACCTCTATTCTATACAGATATCTAAAATATCTATTACCACTGATTGGTTTTGAATGTTGTTGAACTTTATACAAATGGATCCATACAGTATTTCTTCCCCTTTTCTCTGACAAAGGAATGGTGCCATGTCTTATCCAGTTACCCAACCCAGGAATCATCCTCAACTCTTCTTCCCTTTTCCTTGTCTCTTCCTCCTACTTATCAACAAATAAGTTGCATTTATTGTACCAACAGTCCTCAAATCCTTACTACCATTGCCTTAGCCTCATCTTTTACCATACAGCCTGCCCATCCATACTCTTAGCACACTGTACTCCCCAACCAAGTAACTCAGGGCAGTATTGAATGCTTCCTTATTTGTTTTCTAATGGTGCCTTGCCAATCACATTATTATTATAGCATTAATTCATTGTTGTAATGATTTACTTGATTGGATGGCACCCCATTAGTCCTGTGAAAGACCTAGTCTGAAGCTTGACATATCATAAGCAGTTTATAAATGTTTCCTAAATGATTAAGTTAATAAAATCTCCCTGCTTATACCCATGGTTTGTTCCCTCTCCTTGGAATTTGTCTTTGGACTCCCAGCACCTAGCACAACTACTGGTATTCCCTACCTCTTCTTTATTTGTGGCATGGTCTGTATGACTCTGTCAGAATGTCCATGGCCCCACCTGGAGTTATGGGTGAGAGTATTTCTGTCAGGAACTTCGTGTCTCTGGATCATTGCATATCTGTACCAGGATCTCTGCTGGAGGTGAATTATTTATATTTGTGTCAAGATAGGTAGTTCTCTGTGAAGATGAGGTCTGTATGTCCAGGTGTGTATCATGGGTGTTTCTATCAGGCTTAGCTGTTTCCATCAGGTTGGGTGCATCTCCAGCAGGGCGAGAAGCCCGTCAAGTTCTCTGTCTGGGTGTTCTACCTTGCACGTTTCTGCGAGGATGCGTGTTTTCCCTCAGTGAGGCTCTTTGTAAAGGATCCCCAATCGCCAGAGTTTCAAAGCGGTGGGATTTTGGCCTAACAAATGCAAGGCTATCGAGGCCTGGCCGCTGGCCCACCCGCACCCGGGGCCTGTACGCTTCTCCTCTGGGCAGGTGCTGGAGCCGCCTCTCGGGGCCCAGGGAGAGACCTTGGAGCTGCGCCCTCGATCTCGCTACCGTTTACAGCTGCGCGCCAGGCTCAACGGCCTTAGCTACCAGGGCCCCTGGAGCACCTGGTCCGACCCTGTGAGGGTGGAGACCGCCTCTGAGAGCGGTAAGGGCCGGGTCCTGGCAAAGTCTGCCCGCGGCTGCGCGGATGTACTCGGGGCGGGGCGGTGATGAGGCGTGGGGCCAGGACCGGGTCTGGCTGACCAGCGGAGGGGTCTGGCCGCCAAGCTCTGACCATTTTTGTCCCACAGCCTGGATTTCCTTGGTGTCGGCTCTGCTTTTGGTGCTGGGCCTCAGCGCCCTCCTGAGCCTGCTGCTGCTGAGGTGGCAGTTTCCTGAGCACTACAGGTACTTCCTCGGCCAGGCGGGAACTGGGGCCATGGTATGCCCAGGGTCGAAGGCCTCTAAACAAGCGTCCCAGGTTCACTCTGTGACACCATCTCCCTCACGTGCACACCTATGGCTTCTGCTCCTTCCTACACGTCTCCCCAGGGAGGCGCACCGGCCCCTTACACTTCTTTATTTTATTTTATTTTATTTTATTTTTTTTTATTTTATTTTATTTTATTTTATTTATTTTATTTTATTTTATTTTATTTTATTTTATTTTTTATTTTATTTTATTTTAAGGATGCATGCGCTGTTTAATATGTGCCTAGCGTTCTCAGCCTTGAGGCAAAACTTTAGGACTCAGGGCTCGGCCCGTCCTCAGGGCTCGCAGCCCCACTGCAGCCTCAATCCGGAACTGCCCTGCAAAGCGGGAGACCTCGCAGGCAGGCAGAGAAACCCGGCCCCATCAGAAGGGACCCGCGCCCCTTCAGGGCAGCAAACGACAAAAGTGTACTTAACCAGGAAAAGTTGATACAAAAAAAAAAAAAAAAAAAAAAAAAAAAAAAAAAAAAAAAAAAACCTCATCCGAGGAAGAAACATTACAAAAGAGGAAATGAGTGTCGCTAAAATTGACGTGTTGTACCTACACTTAATGTCAAGTAAAAATATTGCATTTAAAAAAAACTTTAACAACAACAACAAAAAAGGGTGGGGTAAGTTTCACGAAGCTCTCACATGGCGCGAAGCTCTCACATGGCGTGAGTTGAAGTGCTTGTGGGCAATGTGGTGGCAAAGGCTGCCGTGAACCAAGTGCAGGTTTGGTGGAGGGATCCCCAGGCGCCCAGTGAGGCCGCCAACCCCACCCGTCCCCTCCACCACCTGCTCTGGCCGGGACGCCCACCGTAGTGGCTAAGGTTGAGGACACCTGCTCTCTTCTGGGTCCTCAGCCACCGCCAGGGCAAGGACAGCCCCACAGGACGCTGGAGGGTGTCCCCCTGGGGCCTCTGGTCCGGAGCTCATCACTCCCTGGGATCCCGCCTCCCTCCCCCTCCCTGTCCCCCTCTCCCAGAAGCCAGTGGAGGAGCCTAGTCGGGGCGGCGGCGCAGGGCCTCCTGGAGGTAGAGCTGCAGCAGCACCTTGGTGGGCTGCTTGTCCAGCCGCCGCAGCAGCAGCCAGCCCAGCAAGCCCTTGCGCCTGGGGGGTGGGTCCCCGCAGGAACTTGCCGTGGCCCTGCGGGCCCTGGCGCCAGAGCAGGCTCATGGCGGCGGCGGTCTGGATGTCCATCACTGCCTCCAGCACCGTCATGCCTTGACCAGCTGGCTGACCAGCAAGGGCCGCAGCTCGGTGGGAGCGGCCCTCAGCAGACTCCGGCGAGCCGGCGGCGGGCGGCTCGTGGTAGATCCAGTCGAACAGGCCCAGCTCGCGTACTAGCTGAACGCCCTCCTCCATGGTGGCCCAGGGCCGGAAGGGCAGCTCAGAAGCCTCGAAGTGCAGGAAGGACTGCCATCAGGCAGGCCAGCAGGGTCCGACAGCCGCCCTGCAGGGCCTTGCAGTGGTAGTTGAAGACGGTGCTGTGAGTGAGGTCGCCCAGAAGCGCCAGGTCGCCGTAGCTAGCGCCAGGACCCGGCCACCCTGGGCGTACACGCGGTGGATCCAGTGCTCAGCAGCTGGTTGGGGTTCTGCGGGAAGCGCCGTGAGACGGCCAGCAGCTCCGTGTAGGTGTAGTAGCAGTCCCCCTGGGCCACCAGGGCGGGCGCTGGTGAGCACTCGGCCATGGCCTCACAGGCCCCACGCGGGGTCAAGAGGGATGGCGGGGCAGCCACACTCCTGGAGCCACCACCGAGGTGGAAGTGGCTGGGGGCCCCTCGGTTTGACAGCGCACCAGGGGTGCACTCGCGCCTAGCCCTTATACTTTTAACAGGCTTACTAAACTGGACACCCCAAACAGCCTCTCCTCTGGGCTCCTCACCTCAGTAACAGGGTTATTGTCCACCCTTCACCCAAGCCAGAACACTGGTGCCTCCTACCCCCTCATCCAATCAGCCATCAGGTTTGGTCATTCCATCTCCCAAACCTTGCTTAAACAATGGCTCCCTTTCTCTAACCCTACAGACACTATCTTTGCTCAGGCCCTCCTCATTTCTTACCTACTCACTGAAACAGGAGCCCTCCAGTTTAGCATACTGCCTTGACTTTCTTCTCCTAGCCTCAGACAGCCACCGGATAAATCTTTCTAAAATATACACATGAACCTATCACTGCCCTGTTTAAACTCCTTTAATAGTTTTCCGGCATTGGATCCAAATTCTACAAAATCTAGTGTCTGCCAGCATTTCCACCCACTTGCACCCTGTGCACCAACCTTGCCAAATTGTGGGTGATTTCCTCCACAAGTCAGGTGGTTTTTCTTCTCAGTGCCTTTGCACATAATGTCCCCTCTGCCTGGAACACCCTCCCTGGTTGACAAATACCCATTCATCTTTAATAACTCTTCACCAACTCTTAAGAAATTTTCTTGACCTCCCCCCATTGACTGTTCTCTACTTGATCCAATTCAGACTTCTATCATACTACCAGAAGCAATTTACTGCACTTATTTCTTTATATATCTTTCCTATTATATCTTCATGGTCATCTTTAAATGTTCAGCACAGTGCCTGAGAAATAGCAGGACCTTAAATAAATGTTATTAGTGAAAGATTCTTTTGTGTGGGAAGACTAAGGCTGAAGAGAAATGTTATTGGAGGTTACAAACATGAAGGATCCACTCCACCCCACCTCAGTCCCTCAATTGGTAACATCTGTTGATTCTTGAAGTCTCAGTTCAGAAGGCATCTCCTCCAAGCAGCCTTTTTATTATTATTATTATTTTTTTTTAAATACATCCCCCCTTCTGCTTGTTCTTGCTGTGCTCATATTTCTTTGCATTCCTCTCTGTCTGCTTGTCTCCCCCGGCTGGGGTGACCCGCCGAGTCAGCTCACCGGTGCAGTGGCCCACCTGCTTGCGGGGGCTCGCCCTTGCTCACGGGGGCTTGCCTTTGCCCACGGGGGCTTCAGGCAGCCTTTTTTGATGGCTCTAGAGTAGGTTAGGTGCCCCTCTTCTGGGCTCCTGTCTCTCTTTGAATATGTCTCTCTGACCTTTTAATCTGCTCATATGTGTGAACAGACTGGAATGCAGCCTCTATGCAGGTAGGCAGATCCAAGAAAAAAGTTAGGGGTGAAGAGGGAGATGGTACTGCTGACCCAGGCATACTCAGTTCCTTTTCCCCAATTTATCTTTCAGATAAGTCACTCCTCCCCTGGAGAGATATGATTGAGGTTCAGTTAAAGTCCTTCCACATAGCTTAATCCATTCTCTTCCTAGATAAACCATCCTTCACCCTTCTCAGTAACTTCATAAGTTCTACTACTTCCATTCATTCATTCAACTGATTTCTTGAGCACCTAGTTTGGGCCAGACCATTTCTACACCCTGAAGATACAAGAATGAGTAAATAGACAGGCTTGGCTTTCATGGAACTTGCATTCTAGTGGGAAATATATATACATATACATATATATGTGTGTGGGTGTGTAATATACAAGTCAAGTGCTATAAAGAAAAATAAAGCAGGGCATGGAGATAGTGATGGGAAAGGGCAGTAGTATTCTTCTAGAGAGCA
>PVKH010007834.1:6505-20006 GCA_004027955.1 Chaetophractus vellerosus | reverse complement strand
GGGGATATATATTAAAAAATAAAAATAAATAGGCTTTCCAATAGAAATTCTAAATCTAAAATTCTATGGTTCTGTTCTCTTACTTGCACCTGTATTTTGTGATGCTAGGAGGGCAAGTTTCCTCACATCAACCTATTCCTTTGCCTCCTAGACCCAACTCTTATGTACATGTTCCTTCAATCCTGCCCCAATTATCTCATGGTTTCCAAAAGTAGTATTCAGAGAAGTTTTACTCAGTGAGTCTGCATCTAGCCTAAATACAATTTCTACATTTTAAATATATTTCAAGACAATTTGAAACAAGGCTGAAGACTCTAGGCACAGACTTGACAGTTGGGATGTGTTATTATGTCCTGTCTCCAATATATGGAAGTAGAGCATGGCCAAAGTTACATTTTTCTGGCATATTAAAATGGAATAGGAGACCAGAGATGTTTCAAAAGAAACTGCATATGAAAGTACTTAGTAATTGGAGGAAAAAAAGTTTGGCACAAGCATGATTCATTCCATGATTGACTATGTGCACTCAATTTGGCATGATAAGATTTGAGTTTTAGTTCAACCCTTGCTGCATAGCTAGGTGTTTGGTGAACTTAAAATGGTCTCTAATATCTCTTCCAGCACCAGCCTTCTAGCATTTGAGAGGTTTGATGGGGCCTCCCCTGCTTCCTATGAATATCCTCATACCACAGTTCTCTTCCTCTAAAGCATACCCTTCTAAAACAGCTTCTAATAGGTGGACCTATTGCAGCAGCTGCCATATGGATTAGTCTTACCCGCATTTATTCCAGTTCTTCAGAAGCCTACTACTTACATAAATATGGTGTCCATTCACACACATATGTGAGAATACAGGATCTCCAAGAAGTCTCTCCAACATGGCAAAAGAAGCTATTGTTTGATCAGAGGAAAGAGTGATCCATATCCCCTTTTCTACTGACCAGCGTTCTCAGTCTTCAGTAGGTGTCTGTTCTGCCTTTCAGTGTGATCTTACGAGTATCAAATTATGCATCAGCATTTAGGAAATCAACCTCATATAACTTTTTGCTAATAATTTTGTATAAACTAAAACTCTCATCTTCCATATGAAAGTGACACCATGATGCAAAGAAAGGACTTGCAAAAAACAGGTTTGGTTTAGTAACTTAAGGTAGATTAAGACAATAGAATATCATGCAACCATTAAAATAAAAATTACAAAACCTGTGTAATAACATGGAAAAAATCCCTAATTAAGGTCAAATAATATTAGAAAATTATTTTATTGTATTTTTAATTCAGTAACCATACAATATATGTGCGTACATATGAAAGATACTATACAGAGTAAAAATAATGGTGTTAGAGTAATTTAATAATAGCTGATTTATATGGGTGATAACAGCTTGAATAAAGCTAGAGTCTTTTCAATGATGTCTCATCCAGCTGTGGAATTCCATGACTCTTTGATAAACACATTCATGTTAATGTGTTCAGCTAGTATAAATGAGATAATGAGGTCCCATTATTTTAAAGCGGGATTTTTTTTTTAAATCCTGGAAAAATTGCTTTCATGCAAAAGCCTGCCTGAAATAAATTTATTTTTTAACGTAGTTTCAAAAAAGGGAAAACCTTATGCCTATTCTCTTCTCCAAAGTTTTTTATGAGCCCAGAAAGGATTAGGCATGCATAACTTTTGCACATCTCTGTTGTAGAGAACTCTTTCCACATTGCAGGGATTATTTGTTTTTATATCTGACTTTACTAAGAAATGGTGACCCTGTGGATGTAGAGATGGGACTTCATTCATTTTTTCAGTCCCCAGAACTTAACACAATGCCACATATAATTAGGGGCCAAATAAATGTTGGCTGGGAAAAAAAGGAATGAATGAATGAGAGAAAAGAGCGTAGGTGTATTAACATCCTTCTCTTAAAAATAGAGAGCTACAACAGCTGCTCAGGGACTTAGTGTCCATCCCAGGGTAAGTGGTTATCTTTGGTTTGTTTGTTTGCCCCCCAAACCATTTACATATACAGATCTCACTGGGCTATCTCCCTGTTGCCAAAGAAACATGATTTACAATTTACCTCACAGACCCAAAGTTCCTCAGACCCAGTGGATTTGACTTGATAGTGTTACATGTTCCCCTTCCTTGCTTATTGTTTTCTTCAACATGGCTAATCCACCCTTGCCTATATTGATTTATTTATCCAGGTTCATATTTACAGTGTGCTGGATAGTCCCCCATAAATCCCTTTGTTTCCCACAGAGAAGACCTCGAGTGTATTGTGGGCCATGTCAGTCCTCGGATTCTCTTCAGAAAGATGAACTGTGTTCCCTAAAGCACCCTAATGTGCCATTTCTACAAGTCCCTCTGGGGCACCCAAGGAAGCAATCCTAGGCAGGAATTCTGATTGGTTTCTGAATACAGGGGTATATAAACATAATTTGTTTTTTACTTGTTAATTTTTTTAAAATTTCACATCTGTTTTCTCATTACTCATTACTCAGAATACTCTCCCTCCCTTGCTCAAATCTGTCCCTCTTTTTTTTTTTTTTTTCACAACCCAGTACCTTCCTCTCACCTTCCATTCCCTCCTTAACCCACTGCTCCAGTGAAACCATTCTGGCGAAGGTCAGCAATGATCTCTTTGCTGCTAAATCCAGTGACACTGTACTCTCCAGCTCTTATGTGGCCATGGACACTGTCTCCACTCCTTCATTGAAATGCTTGTGCTCTCTTTCCTGACTTTTCAGTCTGTTGGTTTTTCTTTTACCTCTCTAGTCATTTCTTCAGGAACTCATCTTTTTTCAAACGATGCTTTAAATATCAGGGTCAATTTAGGTTCTGCTTTAGTTTCCCTTCTCATTTTACTCAGTCTTCCTGGGTGAGTTTGTCCACTCCCACGACTTTAAAAATCCCTTTGTGCTGATGACTCCCACATCTCTTACCAAATGTTGAATTCCAGACCCAAAGATACTAGGTGTCTCAAATTCAACATGTCCATAAATGAAGCAATTTTTGCCACCCCAAACCGGTACCTCTTTCATATTTTTTTATCTCTGTGAATGGTGAAACCATCTACCCACACTTCCAAGCCCTCCAATCCTTTCTTCTCCTGCTCCTTTTACTCTCTCCCAACCTAACCAATCACCAGATACTGTTGTTTTACCTTTCTCAATTTCTCTGAAATCCATTCACTTCTCTCCCCATAGCAGCTACCTTTGTTCAAGTCACCGATTTCTTTCACCTGGACTACATCCTACAGTCCACCCTAACCTTAGAAGATATTTCAGAATATGTCTTAAAATGCAATTGTTACTTTCTTCTTAGAACCAAATTATTTCCATTAGCATAAATATGTTACAGGTACAGTTGGCTACTTTACCTTGATCTTCAGATTGGTTATAGATTTAAAAATCAGGCATTTCATAGCAAAGCATTGTAGATGTAATATACAGTCTAGATCCTCAAGAACATCACAATAGTGCCTGCTACACCCACTATCTTTAATTTTGCAATTGGGGAATTTATCTTCTGTGATGTTTGTAATTTCAGTTCTTGCATGTTATTAAGCAACCAAGCCTTGAGAATGCAGGCTCTGGAGCCCAGGTGCTTAGGTTACAATACTTACTACCTGACTTGGAGCCCTGGGCCTTAGTTTCCCCATCTGTAAAATGAGAATTCTAATATTGTCTACCTCAAAAATCACTGTGAGGATAAAATTTGTTAATACAAGTAAAGGGCTTAGGTAAATGCCTGGTACACAGCAACTCTGTAGGGCTTCTCTATTATAATTTTGGTCAGCTGATCTCTTCTCCCTCCAGGTTTCCTGAGCCTACTACTCATGCCTACCACCCTCTACCTAACTGTCCTCCTTCTATCACTGGGAATACCCTTTCTGACATCCCCTCCTTTTCTCCAGGCCAGCCTTACATCTCCAACCAAAAGCAGGCCTAGTGATCCTCACTTTAGAAGTGTGGGGAAAAGAGTTCAAGAACAAAAGTTATTGAAAAATTTGTGAGTGGCAGAAATTGACCAGCTCCCAGGGGCTCAAAACTTTTATTCAAGATTCTTCTCACTTCCTGGGAGACTTTTCTCCCCCTGTTGAATAGATGGTTTTCATATGCCCTGCACGAAGCATTGGCTCTAGACAATAGAAAATGATGGTTGCAAAATGATGACACCATCCTGCCATGGTGCCTACAGTTGCCAGCATAAAAGGATTCCCTAGGGGCCGGCTGTAGCCCAATTGGTAGGGCGCCGGTTTACCACATAGGAGGCCCTGGGTTTGGTTCCCGGGGCCTTCTCGAGCGGGCAGACCGCCTTGGGAAGGCAAGCTGCCGTGGGCAGGGCGAGCTGCTGCGAGCGAGCAGGCCGCCACGAGCAGGCAGGCCACCTCGTGGTGAGCTGACTAGGCGGGTCACCATGTGGGGCGGAGACAAGCAGACACAGAAGAATGCAAAAATGAACACAGCAAGAACAAGCAAAAAGGGGGGGATATATAATAAATAAAAAATAAATCTTTAAAAGAAAAAAAAAGGATTCCCTAAAATATCCTGGAGGAACTTTCTCTTTCCCACTATCTTACTTCCATTCCATTTTTTCCCTTTTTGTTTACCTCAAAGCAGAACACCTTACTTACATTCTACCTTGATTTAGCACAATGAGCCAAATTAGTAGTTTTATGTCTACTCCCCACCCCTCACCCAGTAGATTGTGAGATCAGTGAAGGCAAGGACCGTGTCTCATTAATCTTTGAATTCACAGTGCCCAGCATGGGACCTATCTCATGAGAGATAATCCAATGAAAGTCTATTGTCTGAATTAATAAATACATACTCCATTTGGGTCAAAGTGCAAAGATATTGTAAAATGACAACAATTCAAGGGACTGTTATAGATGATTCTGCACAAACCAGAATATAGCAGGAGTCTCATGGGATTAGATATAGAACAGCTGGATTTTGATGGCAGGACACTTTCAGCTGCAAATAACAGAATACCCAATAAAAGTGGATCAAATTGTAAAGATGTCATTAACTGTTTATTTCACAAGACGTTCAAAGGTAGATAGTCCCTGAGCACCAGTGATCCAGAGGAGAGATGCCAAGCGTGCAGAAAGATAAACTTTTGCCTCTTTGAGGTATAATCCAAATTGCCTTCCCAGCTAAAAATAATCTTTCCCCCTTTAAAACTGCCATAAAACTTCCTCCTGATACTGCTTGTCCATAATTGGCTTTTGTTTTACATGCACGTAGCTTTAATTGGCTTCTGCTGTACATTCATGTCGCTTATCTTCCCAACTAGATGATAAACTCCTCAAGGGCAGGAATAGTGTCATACATATTTGTTCCTGCCACTGAAGTGTTTGTTATATATACCGTTGGAGGTACTTACGGCTTAGTTATCAATTGATTCAGTTTTACTCAAGTCCTGTACATAAGGAATTTCCACAGAGAAACAATTCACATTCCCTGTTATGGAACACAGAGTTGAGGTAGGAAGGAGGCTCACCCAGTAAGCGAACCTAAACTCCCTTGCACTTTCTTGATTCTCCTGGGGTGCTACTGCATCTGTCTCTAGTGAGGATACATTTCTGGTAAGTTCCCCAGAGTCACCCTGTTATGCTATCAATATTGCTACAACTTTATCTGGAATGAGTTGAAACCCTGCTGATTTAATTCAGAAATTTATTTCTTAAAGACAGCTGGGTATCATTTGTCACTGTGCTTTGAATAAAAAATCAAAGAGATTGAGAGTCCATGTCATTGCTGTTTGGGTGGTGGTGAACCACAAATGTGGATACTTCCCATCGTAAATTGTTATTTGTTGTTTTTATAATGTGCCCACAGGCTAAACACCGAGAACATTTTATACATTTTACAAATAAACACGTGAATATTCTGGAATTAATACTATGCTTTGGTATCCAAGTTTGGGTACTCTATTCAGAAGATCTGTTCTCTTTAATCTGGGCTTTTTTCTCACCTACGTGAGACAGTGGTATGAAAAGTAAATATATGTGCCGGCAAAACTATCCCCCTTCTCTTGGCACGTATTTAGTAGAGGACACTGCTCTCTGCCTCACATCTCATAGACACCCCGACAGCCTTGGCAGGGAAGATATGTGAGACAATCCATAAAAAATGTAGGGTTAGTGTAGTCATTCTGTCAATGAACATAAAAATAATTCAGAGCCCCTGCCAGAAATCAGCTCTCCATAATATTTACCAAGTGAAGTCAATTTGGAAGGAAAAGCCCAGTGTGGAAAATCCGGAAGCTCAAACCACATCACCACATGGTTTTTCAAATGATTGACTGATTCCTAGCCCATCACCATAACCAGACATTATTTAGGATGATGGCTAACCAAACATATGTGTTTGTCCTAACTTTAAAGATTAATAGACTTTTGTGAAACAAGGATGGCCTGGCAACTTCATAATTTTCCAGCACTCTATGAGTTTGACCTCCATATGCAAGGTTAAGCAACTGTTATGCTAAATGAACCCCAGAACAGTCAACTTAAGATTAATTCACTGGACAATTAATTATTGTTTTGTACCTGGTTATCTCTAGAAGACTTTAAGGCAGAATTCAGAGGGATATACAATTTAATAGAGTGCGTTTACTGGAGATGAAATACAAATTTGTTTGAAAACTTCCTAGAGCACTGCAACAAAAGGGAGAAGCCAGCAGTCATATCATTTAGCGTTTGGAAGATAAAACCCAAGCCAGGTACACAGGAGAAGTACGGTTCTTTTATTACTACAATCCTCACAGAAATGCACTCTCATATAGTGAAAACAGCATCTTTAAAAAATACATCCACGATACAAAAGCTTTAATTATTTTCATAGGGCTGGTTCTTAGAAAGCCTCTTAGTGCAGCCATTGGCATGACACCAAAGTTCAACAAAGTATTTTCTGTGGTGTTGCCATTACTTGTGTAGCTACAACTCATCTACATTTGTTTATCATCTATCAGAGCAGCCTGCTGCATCATTTCCATTATAGCTTAGGGGCGGGCATAACAATGAAAGATTTTTCTTTTTAAAAAATGATTAAAAATTAGGGGACAGATGGCCTGTTACTTACAGTGCTCTGGCTTTTTGCAAAGCTTCTGAAAATTTCTTGGACCCAAAAGTTGTTCCTACTTAAATATCCTGAAGTAGAGATGTAATTATTTAGAATCTTTGGCAGGGGAAAAAAAAAAAACTGTTTTCACTAAAATGGAAGTTGTCTAAATTTATATAGTGTGGCTATGCCATCAACCAAATCACTATATAGTTTTCTTAAATTTCTATCCCCTATGCCAATTGATTCCCAGGACATCAATAACTGCAAGCCACTTTTTGGAAAGTATTCAGAGACAGTCAGCCTAGCAGTTTTATAAACTGTAGCCATCACCCAATGCAATCTGTTATTTCTATAACATTTATATATGTACTAAATTTCACTGAATTCTATCAAATATTGCAGAAGAGATACCTGTATGATAAGTTTGCTTGGCTTCCATTTTGTCTCAGATGAATGACTGGTAAAAATAAAAAATAAAGGGAGGGTTTGAAATCTTCTCAGAAGGTATACAATTTCAGGAAACTAGGTCAATGTAGAACAAATCCATACTAAAACAAAAAGTTCCATGGAATTAAAGAGAGCAACTACTCCAGAATGAAAAACCCCATGAACCTCTTACTGATAGAATGGAACAATTTTTGTTAAAACTACAATGAAATTATAGACTCTGGGCTCAGGCAAACCTCTTTACTAACTTGCCTTACAGTCCCTATTTCCATTTCTGTGACCTACACAACTCCTTATTCTGCCCAGAGAAAGCTAGTGGTAGAGTTTATTTTCCAAGAGGGTGGTGTCAATAAATCCCATCTCACATGCTCTTGTGCAATGTGATCTTGCCATTCCCCAGTAAGAGGTACAGTCTTTTTTTCCATTCCCATGAATCTGAAGGGACCTTATGGCAACTTTGACCAATGGAACAGGGCAAGGTGATGCTGTGCCCCTTCCTAGCATAACCCTTAACTGGTCTGGCATTTCCACTTCCTGCCTCTTGGAACCCGTGTAAAAAGTCCATGCTACTCTTGATAGATAAGCACTTGGAGGAACACTGAGGCTTTCAACACATGAGAGAAGAAGTCAGCCACCTTGGACATCCAACTCAGGTGTACATTCAGATGATCCAACTCCAGCTACTCTCTAAGTGCAAATGTTTGAGATACCCCAAACTAGAACTCCCCAGTTGAGCCCAGTTCAGCTGACAGAACTATGAGAAATAGTAATAAATTGTTTTTTCAAGCCACTAAGCTTTGGGATGATTGGGAAAGGGCAAGATTCTCTGACTCTACACTTGGGCTCAGGCCCGTTCCAATTGCTTGGAACTATATTGCTCCATATCTCTGCCTTTTGACATCTCACTCACTAATCAAAGCTTAACTAACTCAATCCCTGTAGCCAGCACTAACCTCTCTCTCCTTTCTAGGCCCATAGCGATTTGTTCATATTTTTGTTCTATGAGTTGTATTGCCATAGGATATAGAACACAGTTCTATCTTCATTTATGGATTCATTCAATCCAACATCTTTTTGAGCTTCACCTATGTTCCAAGCAGAAATGAATACAATACAATGCCTGACCTCAAGGAATTTAGAGACTAATGGGGTAACAGATATAGACAAATGGAGATTCAGTGACATCAGCCTAATAGGAACAGGGAGAAGGGATGCAGGAAGGGAAGGAGTCAGAAAAGGCTCAGGGAATAGTAATCCAGCACGAAGAGATAAGGAAGAGTGCCCCCTATAAAAGGGACCATGCATGCAAGCAAATTTTCCAGAGGTGGGAAGCAGCACGGTACTTGTGGGAAACTGCAGGAGTCCAAGAATGGCAAGAAGAGTCACAATGCAGGGCATGTTGTAAAACTGGGATTTTGCCCACACACACTAAGAGGTCCTCCAGTAGTTATAGGGAGAGTGTCATGGTGAGATGAGTGCTTTAATTTATTTTCCTAGCATAGATATGGAAGATGGAGGTGATAAGGACAAGTCTGAGAAAAAGAGAGAGCTCAGTTAGAGAACCTTGTCTATAAGCATCCCAGAGATGGCAAGAGCCTGCTTAAGGCCAGTGGCCATGGCAGTGGGAAAGAGAGAACCATATTAACTCAGCTTGAGCATCTGTAAGAGAGAAAACTAAAGCCCCAGAAGGATAAGTGTTTTTACCCTACTCTGACAGCAAATCAGGGGCAAAATCTGAAATAAATTTCAGGTTAATGGATGATTCACTTTCTCCATTTTGTTAAAATTTTATTTCCAACCTCCTAGATTTTTCACCCTTAAAAAAAAAGGGATCAGTTATTATCCATCTCTATAGTGTTCATAACATGTAGTACAGACCCTTATAAATAGTAGGTGCTTGAAAGTATTTGCTGAATTTCATTGATGTTTAATTCACATTCTGGTGTCAGTAGTATAATCATCTATATCTTACTTTTGCTATTAATATTCTTGCCAAATAATATTTTTGAATGTGTAAAAATTTCAAAAGATATGATTCTGATGTAAAGAGTGGAAATTTTCACAGCAACAATATATCATGATATTTTTAAGAAAAGCATATTTTCAGGCATGAATCTTCCTCTGTGAATGTAAATTCTATTCCTCTGCTAATGACCAGCTTGGCACTGACTTCAGAAAAGTCCTCCATGACCCACTGAACTTGCAGCTATCTCTGCCTTCTTGAGCTCCCACAATGCTAAATGTCTAGAGTACTTTTGAATATTATTAATACTCCTGTATATTGTTCTGTGATGGCTTCATATATGTTGATCTTGTTTACTCAATGAAATTTTAAGCTTTTGATGGGTAAGGAGGCCAGAGAGCAAACCTTTAGCTCCTTTTCTTTAAACATAATGACAGCACAGAACAGGGTAAGGATTATTTGACCAGACAGCTTATAAAAGAGTCTTGAATTTACCCTTGCCTTCAAAATATTTGTAAACAAAGACATGTGAAATAAATACATAGTAACATTTCAAAAAATGGGCATAATGAAAATATGGAGAAAATATTGAGCAAATTAATACTGCATGACAAACTGGAAAAAATATCAAACAAATTCATATTGCAGGTTATTGTATTTTATATTCTTATTAATGAAATGATAATAATAGTAAAGTCTTACATTATATAGTACATTATATAAATTACAAATTCCTTTCATAAGCATTATCTCAATCGCTCTAGAAAAAGATATACAAAGGAACATAGCATATTTGAAAAATCATTGGAACTGTACATCAAGGATGAATTAGCAAGTGAAAGTTATATCATTTTATTTTGTCTTTGTCTATGTGGTCTTTAAAGAACAATGTCTTCTCCAAGGCAATAAGCAGGATCTTAAGGATGTCAAAAGGGATTACAAATGACACAGAATCCTGAAAGGCAACTAAAAGTAAAATGAAGACAAAAAGATTTTCTCTACCACCACTGCCCTGAATCTAGAAGAAAATTATTGTATTCTTTCCAACACAAAATTAAATTTGATTTCTTCGAAAAGGAATATTATTGAACACATAAGAGGCAGCCAGTTCCATTGTTTTCTCTTTCTCCTTACACACTTTCCCCTTGATCACTAATGAAATGGGTCAATAATTATTTTTATCTTCTCGGCCACCTCTGCCTAGAATGTGGGAGCTCACCAAGCTCACCACTAGGGATGGCCAAAAACAACAAATCAGATAAGGAAACCAGAGAACTGGATGGAACACAGAAACATGTCACATGTCTTTTATTATAACAATATTTTTTAAACAATAGATCATGGTTCCAGTTCCTTGGGCACTTTTGCTACCACAATAATAAAGATTGGCTCATGTGCACAGAGTCTAATAAAAATCAGGTAGTAGATTTTCAGCACATGATATATACTCTACTACATGTTTCCATGTTTTTTAATTCAATTTTTATGAGCCTCTGTGGCTGAGGGAAGTATGTATAGCTGAAGGAACAGAGAGTTCTGGGTATTTTAACTGTGGCCTGATATATGCTTATAGAATAGTAGGGATGGAATGGACCCTGGGAATCAACTAGTCCACACCCCATTTCATAAGCAATTGAGATCTAGAGCAATATTTCCTCAATGTGTTCATCCCATGATGACAGAAAAAGTAAACCTATTTTTATGGTACACTGCGATAATCCATGAAGTCTACTCATGGCTAAAGGTGACCATCTAGTGGCACCAGCTGCCCTCCACCCTGCTTGGCCACTGAGAAAGCTGTGGGGATCAATATCTTGGCACACTTATAGCCCATTCACAGTACTTCAGCATATCAAAAGCACATCAGGGGGAAGCTTTGATCTAAAATCCCATATTCAAACAGCCGATTCATAGAATGAACAGAAGTAACAGCTGAATGCCTGAATCTCAGTCACGTTCTTGCATTATTTTGGCCAAATGGTCAGGGACAGTGGTTAGGACTAAGGTTTTCTAGAATAGAGAAGGGTTCATGAGACCCAAGTGGTGGTTGCCTAGGTTTCCAATGGTCTTGTGCAAAACTGTACAATGTCTCTGTATTTCAAATCTTTCCAACATCTTTGGCCTTAGAAAATGGCAAACTTAAATCATTGTTCTATCTCATTATCCCTACCCCATCCACTAACCTTATCCTTTATGCATCTAATAGAGGAAGAGGAACTGGATGAATGTTGTCTTTCTACTAATGACACAGTCTTTGTGATTGGGAGGGAGCCAGATGTGTGGCCTCAATTTATCCCACATGAATGCCAACAGTAGTGAATTAGCCAAAATATTCATTACAATGATATTTTAGTCTTCACAATGTTATACATACAAATAATCCATTTTTGGAGTTTCCATTTGAAGTATCTGATTAGTGGGTAAAGCCTATGACAACAGTTATCTGCATTATGTTCTTTTTCATAATAACCAGAAAGAATTATAATTTTTAGAATAGAAAAATATTAATATGAATATTTGCTACAAATTCCATACACACGCACACACACAAGGACTCATAAAAGGCCATCCTGAATTAATTAATAGCCTATGATGTTGCAAGTCTCCTATTTAGTATAATTTAAAAAAATTATTCCATTGTACCATTTTCTTTAAGTTTAACACTTAATGTGGAGACAAGGTGCTTGCTGAGTCCATGTGAGGTCAGTTCTCAATCTCAGTGGTCTTCCCCAGCTAGCTTTAGAAAATCTAACAGGCACCTAAAGTATTTATGAACTTTGTGCCTCATCAGACTAAAACTCACGTGAAACACACTTCAAGTTAAAGTGAGCACTGGTGTTATTAACATATCATTCATTTTGCCTTCCTTCTCCATCATAACTATTTCTGCAGAGTTATTTTCTGAGCTCTGAAAAGGTGAAAGAGAGAAAGAGAAAGAGAGGGTGGGGGTGGAAAGAATATGCCTGCTGATGAAATGTTTTCTTGTATGCTGCACACTTGAGATTGTAACTAGGTGCACCCCATTTCATTAAAATTATTATGTTAGGAAATTTCAGTTTGAAAATCAAATGAACTACAGAAACATTTTTTTAAACGTTTGGAAACCTTGCTTTTAAATAACCCCACTTCTGTTGCATGGAGAAAGCCTCAACTATTTATTCATTTCATTTGACTACTTTTTAATCTCAGTTTTTATGACGGCACTAATGACCCTCACAGATTGTTACCCTCCAGTGAAATAACCGAGTTTTGGCAGCGGCTGGATTCCAGTTGAAGAGTTCTGAAACTCATTGTAAATCTTCCTGTTTTGTTGTTCCTCAAACTAGGCTTTGCCATCTGCCTTATGAATTGGATTTTTGTTGCGGTATTTCACATGATCTAAAATATGGTTATTGCCATCCATAAACCAGGGTTCCTGGAGAGTATTAATTAAGTCCAAAATATTGCACCAATGTGCATAGTGAAATACAACACAAATGTCATGGTGCGGTCATCATTATAAACCACTCTGAATTTCAAGATGACTGTTCTCTCAAAACTCAGAGACGATTTGGTTGTTGCGGCCAATGAAGTTAAACCTGAAGACTTAAATTCAGGTGGATAAGATAAATTGAAAAGATCTTATTGCTCCCAAACACTGTCTTGGAAATAATGGCATCTTGACATTTTATCAGTCACTCAAGCGGTCATTCTCAGCGGTATCAGCTGGAGCTTGAAGGATAGAGCTGTAAAGAAAGGACTGTCAGCCATAAACATTCCTCAAAACCCTGAAAACCGCAAATGAGAACTTAAGTAATGGAGGACGCAATACCCTTGATATTTCAACAATTACCTGCAACAACAGGCTTTGTTCAGAACCTCAGTCATTTTTTTCAAAAGCCTTACTTATCAGGCCTGGACTGGGAGAGAAGGAGAGACAGAGACACAGAGAGGAGAGGAGAGGGAGGGAGAAGAGGAGGGAAGAAGGTATGGGCCAATCCGATGCCTTTACGTTAAAAGCTGAGCTAGAGTTGGCTGCATATTTTA
>PVKH010007833.1:0-19909 GCA_004027955.1 Chaetophractus vellerosus | reverse complement strand
TGTCTGCTTCTTGTCTCCCCCCGTCCCAGCGGCGATGCGCCGAGTCGGCCCTCCACGGCGGTGGCTCGTTCCGTTCCAGGGTGGCTCCATTCCGTTTTCACGGGCGGCTCCGCTCCATGTCTTGCGGGCAGCAGTCCTCCATGTTTTTGCGGGCTGCCGGCTTCCGCTTTCGCAGGCAGCAGCTCCGCTTTTCATGGGTGACTTTGCCATGCCCGTGGGGGCTCAGCCCTGCCCGTGGCGGCTTTTTGCCTTGCCCACAGCGGCTTTTTGCCCCGCCCATGGCGGCTTGCCTTTCTCAAGGCCGTCTGCCCGCTCGGAGAGGTCCCCGGGAACCGAACCCGGGGCCTCCCATGTGGTACACCGGCGAGCTCTTTATCCACTGAGCTATCTAGCCGGGCCCCCATTATCCTTTTTATTCTGTGGGGTCAGTAGTAATGTCCCCCCTCTCATTTCTGATTTTATTTGAATCTTCTTTTTTTCCATCAGTCTAATTAAGGGGTTGTCAGTTTTATTGGTCTATTCAAAGCACCAACTTTGAGTTTTGTTTCTCTCTCTCTTTTTTAAAAATCTCTATTTCATTTATTTCTGGGCTAATCTTTGTTATTTCTTTCCTTCAGCCTGCTTTGGGTTTAATTTGCTGTTCTTTTTCTAGTTCCTCCAGGTGTTTAGTTAGGTCTTTGATTTTAACTCTTTCTTCTTCTTCTTTTTTTTTTAACTTTTTATTGTAGTAACCAATACAAAGCACAAAATTCATTTTAACCATATTCAACTGTACAATTCATAAACATCAATTATATTCACAATATTCTGCCATCATCACCACATCCATTACCCCTCCTTTCTTATCACCTCAAACAGAAACTACTCACCCATCAAGTTATAACTCCCTACTCCCACCCCCAAACCGCTGGTAACCTATAAACTACCATTTGTCTCTATAAAGTTTGCTGCTTCTAGGTATTACATATATTTTCATCCTTTTTTTTTTCCCCTCTCAGCACTGCCTTCACTGCATTCCATAAGTTTTTTTTTTAATTCCATAAGTTTTGATATGTTGTGTTCTCATTTTTCATTCATTTCAAGATATTTACTGATTTCCCTTGGAATTTCTTCTTTAACCCACTGATTGTTTAAGAATGTTTTTAAGTCCGTATACTTATGGAGTTTCCAGTTCTCTGCCTGTTGTTGATTTCCAGCTTCATTCCATATGGTCAGAGAAGATGCTTTGTATAATTTCAAACTTTTAAAATTTATTGAGACTAGTTTTGTGACCCAACAAGTGGTCATCCTGGAGAACAATCCATATGCACTTGAGAAGAATGTATAGCCTGCTATATTGGGGTGCATTGTTCTGTATATGTCTGTTAGGTCTAGTTCATTTATCATGTTATTCAAGTTCTCCTTCCTTACTGATATACCTAGATGTTCTTTTTTTTTTTTTTAAGAGGTACCAGGGACTGAACCCAGGACCTCGTACTTGGGAAGCAGGCACTCAACCACTGAGCTACATCTGCTCCCCACTGAGAGTTGGCTTTTTCCCCCATTTGTTTATTTTTAGGAGGTACCAGGGATCAAACCCAGGATCTTGTACATGGGAAACAGGCGCTCAACCACTTGAGCTACAGCTGCTCCCCTGTACTATCTATTGATAAGTGTGGTGTCTTGAAATCTCCAACTATTATTGTAGAGGTATCTGTTTCTCCCTTCAATTTTGCCAGTGTTTGCCTCATGTATTTTGGGGCACCATAGCTAGGTGCATAAATATTTATGATTGTTATTTCTTCTTGGTGGCTTGCTCCTTTTATTAATATACAGTGTCCTTCTTTGTCTCTTGTAACAGCTTTTGACTTAAAGTCTATTTTGCCCAATATTAATATAACTACCCCAGCTCTTTTTTCATTACTATTTGCATGGAATAACTTTTTCCATCTGTATTAGTCAGCCCAAAGGAGTGCTCATGCAAAATACCAGAAAATTGGTTGGTCTTTATAAAGGGTATTTTTTGGGGGTAGAAGTCCACAGTTACCAGGCCATAAAGCATAAGTTTCTTCCCTCACCAAAGTCCATTGCCACGTGTTGGAGCAAGACAGCTGCCAACGTTTGCCAGGGTTCAGGCTTCTTAGGTTCCTCTCTTCCCGGGGCTGCGTTTCTCTCCAGGCTTAGCTCCTCTGTTTCCTCCACAAGGTCACCTGTAGACTACGAGGCTCTCTAGGCTTTGCTTCTCTGCTAAAGGCCAGCTGTAGACTATCAGGCAAATGGCTTGTCTCTATCCTGTGGCCTTCTCTCCAAGCTCTCTTACTTCCCAGGGCTCCAGCTCAAGCCTCCAACAGCAAAACTGCTTTTCAAAAACTGTTCCCTCTGTGCCTTGCCTTGCCTTTTATATTCGATTCCCCCACCCCTCGGGGCTCTATGCCCTACTGATGTGGCCCAGTCAATGCCCTAATCATAACTTAATCATGCCCAGATTAACAGATCAGTTTACAAGCATGATTTAATATATATTTTTGGAATTCATAGTTACATCAAACTGCCAAATGGCTATACCATCCGTTTACTTTTTTTATCTTTGGTTTAAGGTGAGTCTCTTGTAAATAACATATAGTTGGATCATGCTTTTTTATCTATTCTGTCAATCTTTGTCTTTTGATTGGGGAGTTTAACCCATTAACTTTTGGTGTTATTACTGTAAAGGTGGTACTTCGACTACTTTGTCCTCTGGTTTTTATATACTATATCTTTTTTTGTTTGTTTCTCTTTTTCTTTATTGCAATCTCCTTTTCCTTATAGTTGATCTTTTGTGATGCATCTGATCCCTTTATTTTTATTTCTGTATTTATTTTTTTGTGGGTACCCTAGGGTTTGTTTTACACAACCTATGTAACAACCTACTAATTTGAAGATACCAACTTGGCATCAATAGCATACATGTTCTCTGCTCCCATTTCCATTTCCCCTCTTTATGTTGTTTTTGTCCCACATTACCTCTTTATATTTTGAGTGTCTATTATCAGGAAATAGGCCTTTTTCTTGTTCAGTTGTATTCTGACTCTTATAGGCATTAAAGAGTAGTTTGCATTTACCTCTTTAGTTACCTTTACTGAAATCTTCATTTTTTCACACTACTCCAAGCCACTATCTCCTGTCTTTTCCTTTCAACCTGTAGAACTCCCTTTAGTACTTCTTGTAGGGCAGATCTTTTGTTGACAAACTCTCTGTTTCTCTTTGCGAACATTTTTAAATCTCCCTTTTTAATTTTTATTGTGGTAATATATATACACAACATGAAATTTTCCATTTTAAACAGTTTCATGTGTACAATTCAGTGACATTCACATTCACAATATTGTGCTGTCACCACCATACATTACCAAAACTTTTTCATGACCCCAAACATAGACTCTGCACCCATTATGCAATAACTCCCCATTCCCTCCCCACTCCTGGCCCCTGGTAAGTCATAATTTACTTTCTGTCTCTACAGGTTTGCTCTTCCCCATTTTTGAAGAAGTTTCGCCAGATAAAGAATTTTGGACTGGCAGTTTTTCTCTTTCATTATCTTAAATATATCACAACACTGCCTTCTTGTGGCCATGATTTCCGATGAGCAATGGGCCTTTACTGAGAATCCTTTATATGTGAAGAATCACTTTTCTTTTGCTGCCTTCAGAATTCTCTCTTTATCTTTGGCATTTGACATTCTGATTAGTATATGTCTCAGAGTAGGTCTATTAGGGTTTATTCTGTTTGGAGTACACTGTACTTCTTGGACATGTATATTTGTCTTTCCTAAGAATTGGGAAATTTCCAGCCACAAATATTTTGTCCCTTTTCCCTTCTCTTCTCCTTCTAGGAAACCCATGACACATGTCTGTATGCTTCATGCTGTCACTCAAATCCCTGAGACACTGCTCAATTTTTCTATGCTTTTCTCTATCTGTTCTTCTGTCTGTACAATTTTGATTGTCCTGTCTTCTAGTTCACTGATCCTTTTGCCTGTTCAAATCTGTTGTATGCCTCTAGTGTAATTTTAATCTTCACTAATGTGCCTGGTATCTCCATAATTTCTTTTTAAACTTTCAAATTCTTCTTTATGCTCACACATTGTCTTTATAATATCCTTTATTTTTTTCACCATAATTTAATTAAATATATCTGAATGCTTCATTTACAAAACTTTTTTTCCCCATAATATCCTTTAGCTCTATGTCTTTATTTTCCTTCCTCTCCTTGAATTGATTTAGGAGATTTGTTTGAATTTCTTTGGTCAGTTGTTCCAAATTCCATGTCTTTAATTTCCCTTACCTGAGCCATATCTTCTGTTTCTTAGTATGATTTGTAATGTTTTGCTGATGTCTGGGCATCTGATTATTTTGATGTGTTAACTCTGAAAGTCAGTTCCTCCTTCTTGTCTAGGGTTTGTTGATTGGCTTTGTGTTAAGGCTCTTCTTTGGCATTTGGTCCAACTTTTTCTGGACCTTTACAGTAGTTTGTTCAGATTTTCTCAGCACTTCTTCATCTCTTGCTTGCCCTGGATCTGCGGAACAATTTTTAAGACTGTGCTTTTTTTTTTTTTAAGATTGTAATTTTTGTGCAATTGTTTCATCTCCAGGAGAAAGCCTCCTTTTCTCTTTTCCTTCTCTGGAAATCTTGATTTATCCTGTTTGTTTTTGTGCAGAATTTTCTCCCCAACTCCTATGATTTGTTTAAATTTTCTCCCTCACTCAGTATCCCTTTTTTCTTACACTTTTCAGTTCTGGGGCTGTTTTTTATAGCAGATTAGTCTCTCCCCGCCCCCCATTTTTTTTCTGTGGTTTTTCTTCCTCTGGCTTCTTCCATGTTGGGGTATCCCACCCTGGGGACTCAGGTGGGGTCAATACAGAAAGGTGGGTCAATCCAGAAAGGTCCATTTTGCATTTAGGTGCTCCAACGAACAGAGACTGAGTGTGTGCACCTCTTGCCAACAGTTCTACCATAGTCTCTCTTTTTTCCCCCTGGGGGCCCTTTTGTATGCAGTGCTCCTCAGCGACTTGTGTTCCTCCTGGATCTCTGCGCATTTGGGTCCCTGTGCCTGGATATGCATGGGTTTCTAATCACTGCTGTGAGTGGCTCTGCAGTCTGCATCCTCAGCAGGAGGGACCCCAGCCATGCTGCCTCTGTGTGACTCCCAAGCAGCATGGATGAAGGTCTGAATTGGCAGTCTGGGAGGAAAATCTTCTCCCTGATCTTGGAGATTGTCTTTTCTTTGATTCAGCATTTATGGAGTCCTTTTCCAGTCTCTATCACCCCCCAGAACTCTACCACTTTTCAGTAGTGGTCCCATAGGCAACATAACATCTTTGATAATTGATTTATCAATAAAATGGGTTACTAATAACACTCACCAGGTAGGGTTGTGGGAATTAAATAGCCCATGTAAACTGTTTAACAGAGAGTACGCGTTTTGTAGCCAGTGTGGAGTTTCACCTATGATAATAGTAATAATAATCACTATTATAATGAGTTGCTTGCTTTGACAGAATGCTCCTAATGACCCTCCGAAGTAGGCACTGCTATGACCTCGTTTTACAGAGCAAGGTTCAGAGAGGTGCTGTGACTTGGCAAATGTAATCACTGATATTCTCACGGCCTTTACAATTCACAAAGCACCCTCCCATCCATGGCTTCAGCAAATCAGTGAGGTAGGGAGGGTGGGGATTTGTAATTCCTGTTTGGTAGGTGAGAACCTGGAGGTTCAGAGAAACCAGATCACTCACTCAAAATCCATACCCAGTGCCCTTTGCCCTTTCCTCCTAGGCAGCAGCCTTCACCACTGTCCAGTGATAGTGCCTTAAGGCCCAGCTCCTAACCCACCACAGGCCCAGCCCAGTCCTCCCTGGAGCGTGTCTGCAGGGCAAGCTGAGGCCAAGAAGTCACAACCCCAGGGAGCTGGTCCCACCTCCATGTGCCCCTCGTCCTGCCCTGGTGCATCTGGCATGCACTCCTTCTGTGGCTGTGGCCCACCCCTGCCCACTGCAGAGATGAGTCAAGGGCCCAACTCCAAACGAGGCCCTGACCCAGCGACTGGCAGACAGCAGACCTTTAAACCAAAACCAGCATGAGGAGGCTGTTCTCCAAAGACAACCTCCAGAGATAAAGACTTTATTTAAAAGAAAAGGCAGAGCCATCAGGGGGAGAGACCTAAGGGGCCCACTTGACTGCTCTGGGGCGTGGCTTGGGCCATGGATGAACTGGAATCACATTCTCAGGAGGCAATTAGACACAGTATGACAAGGTTCCCCTAGGGGTGAGGCCAGAGAGCACTGGAGACAGATTAGAGCCCCGAGCCTGAACTAAGGGGTGAAGAAAACTTCCTGGAGGAGGGAGCACCTGAGCATAGACCTGCAAGTCTAGCAAGGGTGGATTAGCAAGACTGGATGGATGTCAGCCTGGGGAGGCGGGGTACTTTCTGCACCACTAAAGCCTGCGCTCCCTACCCTGGCCTGGAGTGTGTTGGCCTTGGTGTAGGAACCTGGGGTGTGGGGGGGTAAGTGGGTAGGGCTGGGGTCATGGAGCCCCAGGAACTAGCGTGTCCCTTGACTGGTACCTCCTGGACCTTGGCAGGTGCAGCTGGTCCAGGACCCAGCGACTGGAGGGACCTTCGTGGTGAAGGCAGGTGCCACCCAGCCCCCTGCCATTCCACTTGGGACTTTGTCAGAGCTCTTGGAAACTCCTTCCCTCTGGGGAACCCCCAACACAGCACCTGCATCTGATGGGTGTGCCTCCCAGACAGACACACACATATTGCCTCATCCTGGAGGGTGGAGGGATGTGGATTCTGATGGGGAAGTGGGAGTGAGGGCCCAAGTCAGGACTGGGGAGCAGAGGGGACACAGTTGCTCCTCAGGGTGGCTCCCACCCCTTGTCCAGTTGCCCCTGAAGCCAGGGCTAGGATGTCCCCTAGCAGCAGCTGCCACTTCTGGCCTGTTTTCCCTGCTGACCTGCCTGTCCTGTCCCCGCTCCAGAGCCTGCCCAGGTGTCACGTAGCGAGCCGGGAGCGATTGACCATCATCCCGCATGGCGTCCCCTACATGGTGAAGCTGCTGCGATACTTCGTGAGTGAGGACTCCATCTTCCTTCACCTGGAGCCTGTGCAAGGTGAGGGGTCAGTCTTTTGGGAGGATGATTTCTGGGATCGGGTTGTGGTGGGTCTCTGTGGTGCCAAACAACAACAACAAGAAAACGAATTTGTTTCTACTTAGGGATTGTGCATCTATTTTGTGCCAGGTACTCTGTTCTAGGTTCTGGGGACCATATCCCTCTACCCCATGAGGATACTCTGTTAAGACCCAAGCAAGTCTTGGGACACAAATGGTAGGCCCAGGACTTTGAAACCAGAGACAGAAAACCAGGGTTGATTGGCTCCCCGAGTACTGGTGGGGGTGGGGAGACAAAGGGCTGAGAGACAAGGTGAGGTGAGGACCAGGCCTGGGCCAAGGCAGTGACCTAAGGGCAGGGCTGCGGTGGGGCCTGGCAAAACCCTTGCTCAACCCCCTCCTCCAGTGAGTGCTAGGCTAGGGGCTGGGACATCCCAGGGAACCCGCCCTACAGACTCCACCCATCTGAATGGAGAGAACTTCCCACCCTAGCCTAGCAGGCCTCCCTGACTGCTTTCAGCCACCCGCCCGTCCCCCTCCTGGTCTGGCCACCTCTGACCTTCCCTGCGGCCCCAGGGGTTAAGAGTGACCACTGTGGATCCCTCTCCACCCACAGCCCTGGATGAGCTTTTCCTTCACTTTCTGGACAAACCTTTTCTGAGACTGTGGAGCCAGACCAGACCCTCGTAGGAAGCTGCTCGTTTAGCTGCGGAGACAGGCCTGGCTGTGTGGAAACTTGGCAGGGCGAGCCAGGGAGAATGGGCAGGCCTCGCACATCACGAGTGCATGATCAGTTGGCAGCTACTTTTGCTATCGGCACCTAGCACAGTGACTTGCAGATAGTAAGTGTTCAATAAATTATGGTGGAACAAATAAAGAAGGAATGAACAGACGTAACAAAATGGAAGGGGTAGATATCACGTCTGTGGGAGGTAGATACAGCACCAGGGCTGGGTTCATTGAGAAATGCTATGAGAAGGAGGCAGCACTCTGTTCTTACAGACCTCTCATGGGTCCTGCACGTTGGTCTCCCAGCCGTGGTCACCTCTGTTCCCAACTCCTAACCCAGGGTTGGCATTCAGGGAGTGTTAGGAAATGCTGTGAGACAAGGGTCCGACAGGGCATTTTAGGCCGAGGGATGGGAGCAGAGGTGAGGAGGGTGAGCTATGCCAGGACACCTGAAAGGCAGCTGAGGCCATGGGGAGGAAGGAGTGGGACAGAGACCCTGCTGCCCACGCTCTTCTCCCCTGTCTCCATGCTCACCACTCCTTCTGTGTGGCCAGGAGGCACGCTCTGGTCGCACCTGCTCTCCCAGGCACGCCCCCAGCAGTCTGGACTCAGGTCTAGCTCCACTCAGGAGAGGAAGAAGGCTCAGCTCAGTTCCCGACTCAGCCTCCTGACCTCAACGCTGCTCCCCTCGGGTCACACCCACCGGCAGGACAGAGTCCCCCTGGAGCCTCCATGGACATCTCAGAGCCTTCCTCCAGCCAGGGAGGTGCCACCTGGCAAACCCCAGAGAGAAGCTGAAGATGAACCTACAGCCAGAACTAATGCTCCCTCCTTGGGCCTTCCAAAGGCCCCAAGTAGTCGCCTGCACCTCCAAGCCAGGAGGGGACCTGGCCAGAGCTTGGACACTGGGCCCCCTCGGGGGCTCCTTTGGGTTCATGAGGGGGCTGGCCGGGTGCTGGGGGCCTGTGGTCGAGGCAGAGGTCAGAGCCGCCTCTCAGTAGATGGAACCAGTTGGAGCTCTGGCGCCTGGCGAGTGAGGGAGGAGCAGGTGAAGCAGTGGGCGGCCGAGATGCTGGTGGCACTGGAAGCACTGCATGAGGAGGGGGTGCTGTGCCGGGACCTCAATCCCCGAAATCTGCTTCTGGACCAGGCAGGTGGGTACTGAGGGCCCGGTGAGATGGGGCTGACCCCAAAGTTTCAAGACAGAACAAGAATTCCTCAAAGCCAAGGGGACGTGGGAGTTACCTGCTTCACCCCGCTACCTCCATCCTGCCATATCATACAGGACTATGCAACAGTCTTGTTGGCCAAGGTTGAGCTTCGAGAACAAGTCTCTTTCTCCCCCTTGAGTCTAGGGCAGCTGCCTTTATGAATACCCAGTGGTCTCTGGGCCTCAGGGGGGCCATGCATGTCCATAGAGGGGCTCTGCCCAGCTCAGCCTCAGGCCTGGGTTGGGGAGAGCCCTGGAAACCCCCACTCCCATGACAGCTGTGCAACAATGGCTAACCAGTTCCTGTTCTTCTTTATTCCTTCCCCAACCCTCACTGGACGAGAAGGTCACATCCAGCTCACATATTTTGGCCAGTGGTCAGAAGTGGAGCCCCGGTGCTGCAGGGAGGCTGCGGACAACCTCTACAGTGCCCCAGGCAAGGAGGGAGGGACCAAGTGAGCCCTTAGATCTTGGGTGTCTTTGTGCAGGCTGGGCCTGGGGGCTGAGGAGGGCAGAGGGGATGGGCTTGGGTCTGATGTACAGAATGGAGACCCACCCTCTCAGGTGAGGCTGGGACACGTACAGGTGTGTTTTTGTTCCCACAGAGGTGGGTGGGATTTCTGAGCTGACCGAAGCCTGTGACTGGTGGAGCTTTGGGTCTCTACTGTATGAATTGCTGACAGGAACGGTGAGTAGCTGGGTGGGGTGTATGGAGGTCGGGTGGGAGCCACCGAGGGCAGGTGGGCGGGGCTTAGTCCAGTCAGCCAGTGCCCGGACTAAGGTTGTCCTCCCCCCACATCCACTGCCACCAGCCATGAGAGACGTAGCACCCCACCCTACTAGTAAGGCTGCTAGCTAATGAGACTGTCAAAAATAAGTGAATGAGAGTTGAGTTGGGATGGTCACAGGTTTCTGGAAGACAGGGCCAGGGTCCAGGCTTGGAGGGTGGAATTTGACATGGGCCTTCTTCCCTGGAGGACCACTGAATCATCTCCCCAGCCTCCTCTCCCCACTGCTCACTCCCCCACCCATTGCCTTCTGGACTGTGACCCAGACCTTGGCTGGAGGATAGGAAAGAGGGGCTTGTGCATCCGGGCCAGCTGCTGCTGGGTCAGCCAGCTCAGGGTTCCACATGCAAATACCCTTACCTATGATGGTGGCCTCTGCCTTCTGTCCTCCCCTGTTGAATTCAGCTCAGCACCTGAGGCCAGTTAGGTTAGGACTCAAGGGAGAGGCCAAGCTGAATCTGAGCAGGAAATGGCTGGAATGGATGCAGAATGACCTGATGTCCAGATGTGACCAGCCCATCCTGCTGCCCTCCCTCGGGCAACTGCTTCTGACAGTCCTGGATGCCAATATCCCCAAACAGGCTCTCTTGTCTGGCATTTCCCACCTCCTCTCTGGCCCAGGGTTCCTGGTCTTCCTCCTGGCAGTACAGTTCATCTTTACCTGGGCTGTGGAAAAGTTGTGCATTTTTCCCCTCACCTCAGCCCTGCGTTGGCCCTGGTGGTAGCATGCCATGGCCTGCTGTCAAATGTGATGGAGATTTCTGTAAGAAGACAGGTTCCAATGTTGTTTCTAATAAAGTCTGCCCTGACAGCACCCCAAGATTGATGCTTCTAGCAAGCTTGGAGTCAGAAGGACCTGAGTTCAAACCCTGAAGTCAGTACAAGTCCCTCTACCTCTCGGAGCTTGCTTTGGTTCTTTAAAATGGGGATGCTAATAATTAACTTTGAGAATTGTGGAAATTCAGGCTAACATATGCTTGGCAGGAGATCCTCAGTGACAAGCAACTAAACATCATCATCCCCACTGGATGTGACACGGGGAAAATTAAATCCTGGCTGACACTGGAGTGTACAGATTTTCCTTGGGTTGCCTCCTCAGAGGCCCCTCCTTGTATCTTCCAGGCACTAGTCCAGAAGCACCCTTCAGGAATCCAGGCCCACACCCAGCTGCACCTGCCCAAGTGGCTGAGTAGCCCAGCAGCCTCCCTGCTGACCGAGGTGAGCTGCTGCCTGGCTAGAGGCAGCTTCCTGGCCTGCCGGGTGGGTACTGGGGGGCAGAACTGTGTGTGTGGACAAGCCATCCTGCATCCTCTGTGTCTGCTGTGTGTGGAGGTGGGAAGGCAATAGGGACACATTTCTATATGTTGGTGGCCAACCACAAACACAATTACAACCCAGGGTAAAAGTGGAAATTCTGTGGGCTGGCAGGAAGTAAGCCATACCCTGCGCCGGTGACTGCAGTACTGAGAGGTTGGCCCATGCCTTGGGAACAGTGGCCGTGGGGAAGGACTGCCTAGAGTGCTGACTGGACCTTTCTCTGCAGCTGCTGCAGTTTGATCCCAGCCGGCGCCTGGGCACTGGAGGAAGCGGTGTCAGCAAACTCAAGTCCCACCCTTTTTTCAGTACTATCCAGTGGAACAAACTGGTAGGGTAAGAGGGGTGGAGAGGGACTGGAAGCAGCTGATCAAGCCGCTGATCTAGTCTGCGTTTCCTCTCCTCTCTTTGCCTGTCACCTAGATCTGGCCTCTCTAATCATTGGGTCTCAGGCACACAGTGCAGGGCCTGCTTTCCTGCTCAGCTGCTTCCCTTGGGCCCCAGAAGTAATTATCTCCAGGCCTCTTCTTCAGGGCCACCTCCCAACAAGTCTCAAGAATCCCTAGCCAGCTTCTGGAGAGACCATTTCTAGTCATTGCTGAAGGGGAAGGGCAGTGAGATCTCACCTTGCTAAACACCTTGGACCCCTCCACCCATCCCTTCTTTGCCTATCAGTCAACAGAATCCAGATGAACAGAAACTGTGCCATGCCCTATGCTAGGTGCTGGATCTATCACACTAAAAGATGCCTCTTGCCGCATCAGCAACTACTGACCGCCTGGCTGAGCGGACCACAAGGTTCTGAGACTCACTCCTCGCCATGTTGTGCTCCAGTTGGGACACCTCTGCAGACTCATCCTAGGACATGGCTCCATTAGCTCAATTGACCCAAACCAGGGATTTTCTGGCTGGTTATTTTACCCATGCACCTAGTGGCCTCTCCTGCCAGCTCTTCCTGCAGGGGGTGGGGAGGCTGGGGAATCAGGGAAGAAGTGCATAGTGCAGGGTGGGAGTGAGGTGGGGGGCAGGATGGTCCATCTCCACTCCTGTCCTTGTTCCCCTATCTTGTGATTTCAGGCTAGAGAGCAAAAGGGAGGAGAGGAAAATAAAAAGATGAGGCATGGGGGAGGGTGGAATACCCAGCTGAAATTTAGAGCAAACGTGAAACCAGAATAAAGAAATCCCTTCCCGGGGCCGGCCATATAGCCCAGTGGATAGGGCACCAGTATACCACTGGGAGGCCCCGAGTTCGGTTCCCGAGGACCTCTCCTAGCAGGCAGACTGCCTTGAGAAGGACAAGCTGCCGTGGGTGGGCGGAGCCACCGTGGGCAGGGCAAAAAGCCGCCACGGGCAGGGCAGGTCGCCCGTGAACGGAGCGCAGCCAGCCACCCATGAACTGAAGCGGAGCTGGCCATGAATGGAAGCAGAAGCCGCCCACAAGCGGGGCAAAGCTCCCTGCACGGTGACCGGTCTCAGCGCATCGCTGCAGTGGGGGGAGACAAAGCGGACAGAGAGGAACACAGGAATGGACAAGCAGAAAGTGTGTGGGGGGGTATGTAATAAATAAAAAATAAATCTTAAAAAAAAAGAGGGCCGGCTCGATTAGCCCAGTGGATGGGGCACCGGCATGCCACATGGGAGGCCCCGGGTTCGGTTCCTGGGGACCTCTCCTGGCGGGCAGACCGCCTTGAGAATGGCAGGCCGCCATGGGCGGGCTGGAGCCACTGTGGGCAGGGCAGGAAAGTGCCACGGACAGGGTGGAAGCCGCCACGGGCAGGGCAGGTCGCCCGCGAATGGAGTGCGGCCAGCCACCCGCAAACTGAGAGCCGGCCGTGAACGGAGGCAGAGGCCGCCCACAAGCGGGGAGAGCCGCGCCTGTGCAGTGACCCAGTCTCGGCGCGTCACCGCAGCGGGGGGGAAGGGGAGATATGTAATAAAATAAATAAATCTTAAAAAAAAAAATCCCCTCCCCAGCTGGCCCACCAGTGATGGAAAGGGGAACCTATCCCATGGGACCGAGAGAAGACCACAATTCAGCCTCCAGACTAAGGCAACCAGGGCAAGTTGTGCCCATTATGACTCCCCTCTGGGGCATTCGTCCTGTTTACCACTTGGAATCTGGTTACTGCTCACTTCGTCCCCCTTTGGAATGAGAAACCAATGGAACAATTGCCCAAGCTTTTAGCCAGCAGCAAGATGTTTCCGGTATCTGAAGAGCTGGGAACTCAGTTACCCCCAAAGACAAAAACTTACCCCACTTCCACCCCAGATTTGGGTGCCCTCATTCCTCTCACCTCTTCTCCAGATCCACCCCATCACTGGGGTGAAGCCAGAAACTTCACCAGACCGCTACCCCAGCTCCCGCCTCCAGTGTGCCTCCAACACCACTAGGCGGCGCCTCTGGCACTTTTCTCCAGTCTGGCTGTGAAGGCCCAACTGTAACTCTCAGAAGACACTTGTCTCATGGAAAGATCTCGGTGCTCCTCAGACCGACTCTGGGGCAGAGAGGACGTGGGACAGCACGCCCTGCCTTTCATTCTCTGTGGTCTTCAGTCCTGGTTTTCCCTAGGGCTTGCCCACCCACCATCCCTCTCCCTCAGAATAAAAGCTTCTGTAGCTTATGGTGTTCTTGCCTCAATGCAAAGACAGTAACTCTGACAGGAGATATATATTCTCCATGACAGGCAAGATTAAGCTTGGGCCTTCCAGGAAGTAGAAAGCAGAGCTGGTGGTGAAAGGCATGCCAGCCTGTGCCCCTTGCGATACAGCCCCCAGACTTGAGAGGAAGTGGTGACATGGGAGGCATTGGACTCTGTGGGAAAAAAATAGGCAAAGAAGTCTAGGAGGAGGGTCATGGCACCCCAGTGGGACTACTACTTGGATTCTATACAATGAACCCTGGAGATTATGGTCCCTCCTGAGAAAATGGAAGCTCAAAGAGGTTAAATTACAGGTCGTGGTCAGAGCCTGCTGGAGGCAGTTCAAATTCATAAGTCTGTGTTCCTTCTTCCACTTTGCCCTAAGTCAGGCCAGCCCACTCCAACCACTGCTGCAAGAAGTCACTTCTGGAACCTCTGGGCCTCATCCATCCATCAAACACTGTACATCTGGCACTTTGCTGGGCCCTGGGCTTGGAATTCTGAGGTCCCAGACCTTATGGGGCTTACAGTCGACCTTCCGGTAAAATGGAGCTATTAATACTTACTTTGTAGGTTTATGGAGAAATTAAAACTCCCAATACTGTGCCCTGGACCTTAAAGATAGTTCTAAAACTCTTCCTTTCATTAAACCTAAACTTTCTTCTACCTATTAGCTGTAGTTCCACCCTCTGAGACTCACTTTCTTCCTATGACCAACCTTCATATAGGGATGGCCTCACTGAAAACAAGATCTGCAGGAGGGAATCTGTGTGGAAAGACAAAGCTATATTTAAACCAGGACACCATCACACCTGCTACCTGAGGTCAATCTACCAACTCTGTCCACTCAGCCTCACAGACCACCGTTCCTACAAGGTGATCTACCCTTGTATGTTCTTACTGATCTTGAGCATCTTGGTACACATATGGCAATCAAGTCTAAAATATGAAACTAAATGGAGTACATGCCTCACCTCTCCCCAATCCAACCCAGAAATAATGCAAACCCCACAAAATTGTAAATGTCAACTGGTGCTCTAAAGGGGCGTCACAAAGCTGGGAACCCCAATATCTCAAGAGTAGGTTATAACAATTTCAAGGGGATCACTGGAGGGAGGGAAACTGGGGTACCAAGAGATTAAGATGCTTTTCCTGGCTGGGCAATCAAGGTTCCACCTTATCAAATTTGAACAGTGTTAACTTATTTTTAAAGTATGGGCCATCACAGGTTAATCAATGGGACATTAAGTGGCTTTTAATGCCAATGACTATCATTGGTGCAGCAGTGCTGGAAACCTGCACAGCCAGTTACCAAAAGACGCCCAGAACCTGCAACCCTGTTTGAGAACATTTGCCCTTTAATTTTCATTTAAAATATTTCTTTAAATATTTTAGTTACAATTTCTGAATAGTGAAGACAGAGTAGATGCTGCAGGCACACAGTACTGGCTCCCAACCTCTTCCCTCCTCCCCCCCATCCCAGGCCCTGCTTCTTAGCTAGGAAATACAAGTGGGTACTTTGCATTAGATAAATGGCCCCCTGGTGTCAAGTGTCAGTAGCCTCAGGCCTGGATATAGTTGGATACAAAGCATGTAGCCCACTAGCTTTTCCTGACAAGATCCGTGCATTTAACCATGCTCCAAAGGTTCCAGTGATTGTGCCAGACACGGTGGGCAGTACCTTAGAGATATCAGCCATTTCAGCACTGTACCAGCATCTGGGATTTCTACCACAGTCCATCCTCCCCCAGATCTGGGTCCTGCAGAGGAAGAGTTATTAAGGCCCTGCTCCCTAAAGGCCGTAATGCAGGAAGGAACAGAACTGCTTCTCAAGTCCAGGTGCTATACCAACTTGAATTTAAAAGCTCAAATCAATCTGAGCCAGTCCACTGGAAATGTGTCCCCTACCCCCACCCCCAATCTCTACCAGGCTCCAGTTCTTGGATGTGACCATGCTCTGTCCCACTGCCATGATGTGCTCTAAATGAGAAAAATGGGCTAGAATGATTTCTAGCAGCTGGGAAAGGGTTTGGGAAATGAGCCTTCCTGGTGTGAGGCTATGAAGGAAAGTGTACAGACAGCCTGGGTTCTGCTCCTTTCTATGTTTACATTACAACTTCAGAAGGAATCTGCCCTTTCCTCCCCCATCAACACTCCTCCAGATGTCCTGGCCTGTGCTTCCTGGAAGAGGTAGAAGAGGCATCTTGAAGTCTATAAAGCTGAGAATGAAGGTGCCATTTAAGCAGCAAAGCAGCACCTTCACTCCTGTGTTCAATACCTCCACACAGGTAGAATCATGTAAGAATGTGCACAGCCAGGACAGAGGCTGCTCTGAGCTTGGGAGGCACAGCATCCTCTTAGGTGTGTCTGGAGAGTGGACAAAAGATAGAAACTTAAGAATCACATGGTCCCCGGTGGTTCCCCGATTGTATACTGGCACTGGGGAGAAGCAAAATCATCACTGCAGAGGGCTGATGGAAGAAAGGCAGGAAGAGTAATGAGCATCCATTAAGACTCTCTCTTTCTCAAGTCTAAGGTATTCGCGTGTAAGAGAGGGGTGCAGAGAGGGAGCGAGCCTGGTAGGAACACCAAGAAAGGACCTGCGGCTGCTGGTTACATAGTGTCCTGGCTTCTTTGCTTGAGGCCAACAGCATGTGCCTGTCTGGCACCAGGCTAACTCAGGACCCGTGAGGAGACTGGGAGAAGACTGGTTTTCAGTTCCTGCATGGTCGAGTAGTAGGGCGTGTGGCTTCTTCCTAAAGGTCCAGTAGGAGGACTCTGGGATCCTCTACCGCTGCCTTGATTTTGCGGAGGAAAGTCACTGCCTCTCTGCCGTCAATCAGCCGGTGATCATAGGTCAGTGCCACATACATCATGGGCCGTACCTCCACCTACAGAGAGGAGAGGGTAAAAGGTTTGTTTGGGGAGTGGATGTAGTCCAAGTGGTTGAGCTCCTGTTGCCCATGTACGAGGGTCCTGAGTTCAATCCCTGATACCTCCGAAAAAGAAAAAAAAAGCGTAACCAAGAAAATAAGATTCTCCTAACAACTGCCTTCTTGACACACCATGCTTTCTTATTCATCTGTGGTCTACAGGTCTATAAGGAAGTTTTTCTTTTCAGTTCTGGCTGCCTTCAGCTGCTTTTCTGGGTTTAAAATTTAATTTTTTTAAAACCCTAAATCAGCAAAGTCTCCGAGATTGTATACAAAATTGAATGTGTGGGCATTTTTAGGGAGAATATCTATAGTTTTCAGATTTACAAAATAGTGACCCAAAAAGGTTCTAAACATAGGAGTCTCAGAAAACTTTTCCCTACCAACACTTCCTCCAAGGGCCAACTAAAGCTCCTTTGATTTGATTCTCTGAACTCCCAGAGAACTTCTAACCCTTATCATACAACTTAGGAAGCTTTCCTATTGCTCTGCATTGTTGTCCTGTTTCTCGGGAACAAGAATTATGTCTCCAACTGTATCCCACCAGATGTATCCTACAGCACCTACAGCGTGTTAACCAAGTACACTCAATAAATACTTGTTGACTGGTCCCAAATAAAGGAAAAAGCTTTCTTAGCTCAATGGTTTTCAAATTTTAACATGCATCAGAATCACCGGCAGTTTCGGATTCAGTAGGTCTGGGATAGGTTCCAAGAATTTGTATTTCTAGTAACTTCTCAGATGATGCTGATGATGCTGATCTACAGAAAGTTATTTGAGAAGCAGTGTCCTACTCTTAATTAGAAACTAAGAAACAGAACTCATGCCTGAAATTACAGTGAATCTTTTATAATTTAGTTTTATAATGTAGTTAGACTCGATTTCCCTCTCATCATCACCTAGCCACTAGAACCTTGCAGGTGGTTGTTCCTACCTTGCCTCCCACAGCCACCGGCCTATCAAAGATGGCATGCATGCCCAGGATGGCAGACTGAGGGGGGTTAATAATTGGTGTTCCAAAGAGCGAGCCAAAAACTCCTCCATTGCTAATGGTGAAAGTGCCACCATCCATATCTTCAATGGCAAGTTCATTCTTTCGGGCCTGAAAAAACAGAGATTTCGTATTTGAAATATTAAGCCACCAGCCCAGCTTTCTTCACCCAAAGAAAGATCTCCAAAAGGCTCACATCTGAGGCCAATAGGTCTTCAACATGCAAGTTGCTGAGCTGAGATAAATGTGAAGCGTTCCACAAAACACAGGCATGATTCCATGGAGCTGAGGAACCATGTTTTCCCTTTGATCTTCTTTCATGAGATCTTCTGTCATGAGCGCACACTAAGCTCTGCCAGATATCTGCACTTCAGTTCTTATGGGCTACTGCCCTTCTCAGGGGCATGGACTTCTTACGGAATAAAGTGAGACTTCAGCCTCCTGAACACAGCTTACTGGTGAACCCAGCCTTCCCCGGGCTCTCTTCCTGACTTGCCTAGCATACTCATGCTCCTACTTTACCTTCTCTCCCAGTTCACTGATGGTTCGCTCAATATCTGCAAAATTCATGGTTTCCACATTCCTGATGACAGGAACCACCAGACCCTGAAGGGAGTAAAAAGCTGTTTTCAGTTGCAAATGAACAGTCTCCTTTATAATTACAATTCCCAAGTGTACAGCCAATGCTCTCCCCTCCCCAGAATACCTCTATTACTCAACATAATTAGCAGAAAGTCTCAAGAATTTAGGCCTGAGATTAAGGTCAAAGACTGTATCTATGGTCAAAAATAGGTTAGTCTTTTACTAGCTCCCATCTAAACGGAATTCCTTCCCAGGGGTCTGCTTTTTCTGACACAGGTAAGGTCCTGTTCCAACATACCCGTGGGGTGGCCACCGCAACACTGATGTCAATATAATCCCTATACACCACCTCCTTGGCTGCATCATCAATCACTATGAGAGAGAAAATACAAGTTACATACAACTCCCCATGGCTAAGCTAATGAGGCAGTATTTGCATTGACAGAGTAAAAAATGAACCTGTGGCACCTGGTACAGTGTGGGCTGACCAACCAACATGAAAACCACTGCATTACAAACGGCAACCGGCACTCCTCTTACTCCCATCCCAATCAATCCTGCCCCTGGCTGAGACTAAGCATGGGTGCATCCATTTATTTGGCAGCTCTCAGGAGGGGTCAATACACTGGCTGACATGCAATAACGTCATATGTTCAAAAGCACTAAGTTCTTGCTAACTAGCTCTGCTCAAGCCCTCCCTTGGCAGAGAATGGCTAGGTTTAAGTGCTCCAGAGAAGGCAAATTAACACAGGAAAGGGGGAAACTGCTTCCCACTTTGTATAAGGGGGAAGAGGGTAGTTTCTTTCTAGGACAGGGGTTCTTAACAAGGAGTCCGTGAGCTTGAATTGAAATTCAAAACATTATTCTTGTGGGACACGTTGGTGCGGGTATGATATATTTATTTAATAATACACAGTACACTGTGGACTTAGTAAGGGGTCTGTGGTTTTCACCTGACTGGCAAGGGAGTCTGTGGAACAAAAAGGGTTAAGAACCTCTGTTCAAGGAGATTCAGGAGGAAGCAGGATGGACTGGCTCTAGATATCCTAGCTTGCGAGAGCAAACTAGCAGCTAAAAATTTAGGTCTAGGGCTCATGAGAAAATAAAGGCTAACAGACTTGGGAATATTTTCCATAGAAAGAAAGTTTAAGATGTATTGTTAGGTAAGATACTCAGGAAAAGCATATAAAATGAGAAAAAGGCCAAAAGAACTTTAAGAAATGCCTATATACATGGGCATGCAGAAGAAATGGGGACTAACAGAGAAGATGGAGAAAAAGGTAGTTAGGAAAGTATAAGAATACAAGAAATGAAAAGAGGTACACACTGGGCCAAAGACAGCCTTTCTGCCTATCAAGAACACATCAGGGGCCAGCTCGATAGCCCAGTGAATAGGGCGCCGGCATACCACATGGGAGGCCCTGGGTTCGATTCCCGGGGACCTCTCCTAGCGGGCAGACCGCCTTGAGAATGGCAAGCCGCCATGGGCGGGCCGGAGCCGCCGTGGGCAGGGCAAGAAGCTGCCACGGACAGGGCAAGAGCCGCCACGGGCAGGGCAGGTCGCCCGTGGATGGAGCGCAGCCAGCCACC
>PVKH010007832.1:0-19916 GCA_004027955.1 Chaetophractus vellerosus | reverse complement strand
CGGAGGTTCTGAGGATCCAATCCCAGTGAAGACAGGAGAAGGATGAAAAGAGAAGGCAGGAAACAGATACAGAGAGTTGCCTAGCGAATGGACACAAAAACAGCAAAAACGGGGGGGTGGGGTGGAAAAAAGTAAATAAATAAGTAAATAAATCCTTAAAAAATGTATAAGGGAGGACGATATGGACTATAGTTAGTAGTAATACTTTGACGATGCTCTTTCGTGATTTGTTAGCAAATGTTTCACAACAATGCAGGATGTTTGTGGGGGGGTGACGTGTGGGAGCCCTGTGTGATGGTTTTCATGTTTGTTTTGTAAGATCATGATGTTTACTGAACAGTTATAGTTTATGTATGTGCATGTGTGAATGATATACTTCAATAAATTGTTTTAAAAAATCTATATTGTACTTCAATCAAGTAATTTTCCAAAGATATTAAGTAATGACCAATAAGTGAAAAACAGTAAAGTAGAGCAAAAGGCCATATCCTGGAAGATGGAAAAGTTACAAAAGGAGGCTTAAAGATCCTGAATGTCTATGCAATGTGCTTGAAATTATTTTGCTTATGGACGAAAATATTTTTTTCCATTTTATGGTTAGGCAGTTTTATGTTTCTTCAAATATTTGATGAATTAGCCATAGATTCTAAGTAACAAGGCACATTTAAGTTGCAAATTTGAAATGTGGTGCATCTATATTATTCAGGGTAAAGAATAAAATCTCATCAAAAATCTCAATCTAACTTAGGGGTTTTTGAAGCATGGCATTTTTTTTCTTTTCAATTATAAAGTATTTATAAAGTATTGCTACTACTTATTATAAGTATTCTGGACTATCATAAATGATACTCGTTCCCACTATGATTTGTATTGTACATTCATGTAAGAGTGTTCTGTGTGTGTTTGTGTATGTGGGCACATATGCACATCTATTACAAATTAATATGCCTATTAATTTCTAGTACCATCAACTGCAAACACTTTTTATTTGTGATGAATAGCACAAACACTAACATGGTCATATGTTGTACCAGAAAAAGAAAGAAGATTCAAAAATGAGAGCTGCAGAGCTAACAGACAGACTTATCTGAATTTAGTGAGATCACAAAGGACAGTGAAGAGGAAAATGATGATATAAAGCCATATAAACCTATAAACCTCTTTATCACAAAACAGTATGATCAGAAACAATTGTAAAATTTTAGTTCCTCTGAAAATATTGAGTTCACAGCTCTGCAAATAGTTGCAAGATTACTTTCATACTTTTCACTGTAAAAGAACTCTCAATTATCCTGAAACTTCTTATCTAGTTTTTAAATGACTACATCTTTTTCATTCCTCCTATTTTTCCTCCAAATCTTGTACTGTTATTTTATGAGATAGTGTGAAAAGCAAAAATTTAGTATTAAAACTGAATTGCAGTTTTCTGAATACAGGTCCTTTATGTCCCTGGTTAAGTTTATTCCTAAATACTTGATGGTTTTGTTATTATTATAAATGGAATTTTTTTCTGATATCCTCCTCAGATTGCCCATCAGTAGTGTATAGAGGTGCTATTGATTTTTGTGTATTAATCTTGTATCCTGCCACTTGGCTGAACTTGGCTATTAGTTCTAAAATCTTTGTTGTAGATTTTTCAGGGTATTCTAGCTATAGGATCATATCATCATTGAATTGTGAAAGTTTTATTTCTTCCTTTCTTGTTTGGGTCTGTTTTGTTTCTTTATCTAGCCTAATTGCTCTAGCTAGAACATTTAGCACAATACTGAGTAACAATAGTGACAGAGGGCAACCTTGTATTGTTCCTGATCTCAGCAGGAAAACTTTCAGTCCTTCATCATTGAGTACTCTGCTAGCTGTGGGCTTTTCATATATTCATTTTATCATACTGAGAAAGCATCCTTCTATTCTTATCTTTTGCAGTGTTTTCATCAAGAAAGGGTGCTGTATTTTGTCAAATGCCTTTTCTGCATCAGTTGAGAGGATCATGCTATTTTTCTTCACTTTATCAGTGTAGTTTATTACAATAGTTGAATTTCTTGTGTTGAACTACCCTTGCATATTTGGATTAAATCCCATTTGATTGTGGTGTATAATTCTTTATATGTGTTTTTGGATTCTGTTTGCAAGTATTTTTTGAGGATTCTTACATCTATATTCATTAGAGATATTGGTCAGTAAGTTTCTTTTTTTGGTCATATCTTTATCTGGTTTTGGTATTAAGGTGATGTTGGCTTCGTAGAATGAGTTTGGTAGCATTTTTTCTGAAGAAGACAAATAAATGAAAGGACATTCTGTGTTTATAGATTGGAAAACTTAATATCGTTAAGTTTTCAGTTCTGCTCAAATTGATTTACAGATTCAATGCAATCCCGATAAAAATCTCAACAGCTGTTTTTTGCAGAAGTGAAAAAATCCATTGCCAAGTTTATTTCGAAGAGTTAGGGGCCATGGATAGCCAACAACATCTTTAAAAAGAAGAACGAAGTTGGAGGACTCTCATTTCCTGACGTTAAAGCTTATTACTTAGCTACAGTGGTAAAACAAACAAACAAACAACCAAAACCCAGCATAGTTCTGGTAAAAGGACAGACAGATTGACCAATGGAACTGAATTGAGAACTCAGAAATTGACCCCTCACATCTACAGTCAAGTGATTTTTGACAAAGCTGTTACGTCCACCCTGCTGGGCCAGAACGGTCTATACCACAAATGGTGCTGGGAGACCTAGATATACATATCCAAAAGAAAGAAAGAAGACCCCCATCTCACACCTTATACAAAAATTAACTCAAAATGAATCAAGGGCCTAAATATAAAAGCAACAACCATAAAATGCCTAGAAGAAAATGTAAGAAAACATTTTCAAGTTCTTGTGGTAGGCAGTAGTTTCTCAAACTTTACATCCAAAGCAGCAGCAACAAGAGAAAAAATAGATCAATGGACCTCCTCAAAATTCAATAGTTTTGCACCTCGAAGAACTTTATCAAAAGGATAAAAAGGCAGCCAACTCAATGGGAAAAAATATTTGGCAATCACATATCCGATAAGAGTTTAATATCCGGGGCTGGCTCGATAGCCCAGTGGATAGGGCGCCGGCATACCACATGGGAGGCCCCGGGTTCGATTCCCGGGGACCTCTCCTAGTGGGCAGACTGCCTTGAGAATGGCAAGCCGCCATGGGCGGGCCAGAGCCGCCGTGGGCAGGGCAAGAAGCTGCCACAGACATGGCAAGAGCCGCCACGGGCAGGGCAGGTCGCCCGCGGATGGAGCGCAGCCAGCCGCCCGCGGATGGAGCGCAGCCAGCCACCCGCGGATGGAGCGCAGCCAGCCACCCGCGAACTGAAAGCCAGGCCGTGAACGGACGCAGAGACCGCCCACAAGCGGGGAAAAGCCGCTGCAGCGGGGGGAAGGGGAGATATGTAATAAAATAAATAAATCTTTAAAAAAAAAAAAAAAAAGAGTTTAATATCCATGGTATACAAAGGGATCATACAACTTAACAATAAAAGATTAAATACATGATTAAAAAATGGGCAAAAGACTTGAAAAGACAATTGTCCAAAGAAGAAATACAAATGGCGCAGGAACACATGAAAAAATTTTCTTCATCACTAGTGATTAGGGAAATGAAAATCAAAACTACAGTGAGATATCATTTCACACCTAGTTGACTGGCCACTTAAAAAGTCAGAAAATTTAAATATTGGAGAAGATATGGAGAGATAGTAATGCGTATTCACTGTTGAAAGGAATTTAGAATGGTACAGCCACTGTGGAGGACTGTTTGGCAGTTCTTAAAAAAGTTGAATAGACTTGCCATGTGACCTTACAATACCATTACTAGGTATATACCTAGAAGAATTGAGAGCAGAGACATGAACAGACATCTGCACACTGATGTTGATATGGGCATTATTCATGATTGTGAAAAGTTGGATACAACCCAGGTCCATCAATTGATCAGTGGATAAACAAATTGTGGTGTATAGCCACAATGGAATATTATGCAGCATTAAGAAGAAATGAACTCATGAAGCATATAACAACATGGATAAACCTGGAGGACATTATGTTGAGTGAAGCATGCCAGACACAAAAGGAAAAATACTATAAGATTTTCTCTATTATGAACTAAATATGTTGTGTAAACTCAGAGTTAATAATTAGAATATAGGTCACCAGAAAATAGAAGGAGGGTAGAAAATGGAAAGCTGATGGCTAATTTGTGCATAATTGGTAAAAATGTTTTTTGTAAAACTTTGGAAATGAATAGAAATAATTAAAGCATTACTGTCTGTAATTAACAGTGCTATTGTTTGGTTAAGACAGTGGTTGAAAGGGAAAGTCTAAGGCCATGTATATTACAAGAAGGAAAGCTAAAAACTGTAACATGGGACTGTATAAGATAGTAAAACCTCATGTAAAACACAAATATGGGGAATATTGCATATATAAGAATGTTTTTACAAAATATAAATACAAGTATACTAGAGAGAAATAAAAAGAATAGCAGCTGTGTATGGCAAGCGAGACAGAGATTGAGAGGTGATGTTTGGTTTGTTTGTTTTTCGTGTATTATTGTCATTGGTATTATGAAAGTGTTCTGGGAATGACTGGGGTGATGAATGCACAAATATGTGATGACACTGAATACAATTGATTGTACACTTTAGATGGATTTATGCTTTATTAATATGCAACAATAGAATTGATGTATTAAAGAAAACCGAATTGCATTTCCAAACCTGACAAAAATAATGGTAAATATTATAAATTACAAACCCCCAAAATGGTTTGAAGAAAGTAGAGAGTGACAACAAAAAAGTAAATAAGTCAGGGGAGTAAACAACTGAAAGTAGGAAACTATATTTGGTAAGATTTTTTTCTTTTGAGGACCACTCCAGTCAGTGTGAAATGGAGTGATGAGACCTCAAGCACAAAACCACAAGTCTACTGTCTTTAGAAGTCATAACATGGAGTGCTAAGCTATGAAAATATCAGGAAAATGAATGTGGAAATATTAGGAATGATGAAGCCACTGAGGAAGTTGTTTCTTTGTGACCAATAAATTTTGTGTTTGTATGCTTAATCAATATAAAGAAATAATTTATCATTTTAATCAGAAGCCTAAAGCTTGAATTCATTGCTGTTTTCTACATGTTTTGTCATATTTTGCATATTTTTTCTGGCACCACTTAAAATTTATCCATTCTTGTGAAACATAAATTACAAGAGTAAACTTAATGATACCAAGAACATCTTAAGAAAATAAATGCACATCCTGAAACTGTGTTCAATCCTGTCACTTGCCCCATGATTCCTGATTGCATCAGCCTTAAGAAAGCAAGTTTTTCCTCAACTATGTCTTCAAACTCCTATTAACTGAAGTGAATTTGCTCAAGTCATGAACATGGTAAATGTAATAAGCCAGCTAATATATACAAGTTTGTTTGAGAGTATAACTCAATAATTTCGCTCTGATAGCTCCTCAAAATATTAAGTTTCCCCTTGTAGTGCCTTGACACAGGGTAATTTACTAACTCATCAATTATGGTGTTTAAGGTTTCCCATTATCAAGTTATTAAAATAAAACATATTCAACTGAAGAGTCATTTAATCACTTTTGTGTCCATGGCCTTCTCTAATCATTCAGTGAGAACTGCAGCTGATTGCTCCTGAAATATAGAAACATTTACACACACACACACACGCATGTATGTATTATTTTCATTGCATAATTTCAGATACTATCCAAATATATTGGGATTGTGCATGAATGCTAGTTTGAGAAACCACAATCTCTACAATGGTTATTAGATATTAAGAAGAGATATTACTGACAAGCACAGATATTTCCCTGAAAAATATGAAACTATCTCTTAAAAATAAACAGTGTATCCTTGATTATTGTAACCTTCCTTTAAGAATAGCACCTATGAATGTAAGGACATTCTGTTAGAACTGTGACATTTTTACACACTAATCTGGAAAGCTCAAATGTTCAGATATTTATTCTTTCTGTATATTAAAAAAGTTAGCATTAATAAAAGCCACTAATATATTACTGCAGATGATGGAAGATCAAAGAAGAAAAATAGATTAAGGAAATCAAATGGGATTTAACTGTGAACAATTAGAAATTCCAACTGCTTTCACTGAAATGCACATATTTGATCTGTAATAATAATGCTGATGAATTATTCATTGAAATTTTAAATCCATAGAGATTGTCCCACTTTTTAAAGGCTTCATTTTCATGGCATGTATATGTCCTAATCTATATATTTCTTATCAAGAATGTACCCTGAATGTAATTTTTGGTAAAATTACAAAAAATAAATGTGTTTTAATGAAATACAATTAGTAATGAAAATAATGAGAAAACAATCATCATAAATACAGTGACCTAATTTTAATAACATGCATTTTTTTCATATAATTTAGAATTCATTTTAAAACCCACAAATGGAGTGTAAAGACTGTAAAATAATATTTTGCCAGTTTCAAATCTAATATTACATTGGAAAATGACACGAAAATGGAACCAATTCACTATAAACATGTTTATTGTCATATTCCCTTATCATTATAACTGTTTTTAAAATGTTTTCATATTTTAGTGATATTTCATATATTGTACTAGAAAATCCATGTAACTTTGGCTATTGTTTTCAGCAGAATTTTAGAAAAAAAACATTTAGCACATAAGTGATCCTTTAAGCACAGTTACCTTGAATTCTTTGAACATATTTATATTATGGTGTGATATTTTTAATCTTTGTCTAATAAAGGCAACATATATGCCCACTTGGAGTCCATTTCCATTCACTGATTTTTTTGTTTTGTTTTGTTTTGTTTTCAGTGTAGAAATTACCTGAACTTCAACCGTGGACTTTATTTCTTTATTTGTGCATGCTCACTTCTTCTCTATGCTTCATCTTTTAATTCTTCTCCTGATTTCTCAACTATGTATCTACATAGGTTAATGCTCAGCCAATGATTTGGCTGTAGGTAGTACTCAAACATCTCAAAACTACAGTGCTTTCACACTCTGCTGATGGTTCTGTGTTTGGGATGCACGTTCAAATTTCAGCAAGATGTCTTCTGTGGCCTTTACTTTCCGTTAGGCTCTCTTGGGTCTCCCCTTGAGCATGCATGCACTTTCCAAGTTAACCACCAGGTATGTATGGAGAGTATATATAACCTTTCCATGCCTTGCTCATTTTCAGTACCTTCTGGTTAAATTGTTGGCTTGCCAGTACTCACCTAAACAAGTACCAAAATCTTGGAATTGGAAAGGAATGTTTTTTCCATTCATTTCCAACCAAGTTCACTACTATTAGATCACAAACAGAGAGGTTTTATTTCCTGACCCTAGAGACATTGTGCCTTCTCTGGGGGCAAAGTTGCTCAATTTGGGGTCCAGCTACCCTTTGTAGAAGTACAGTTTGTGCCAACCATGGCCTCAGGCAAGAAGGCCACAGACCAGTGCATTTCATTCATGAAGGTGTATCCGTTTTCTGGGAATAAATGCTTCTCAAGAATCTGTTCAATTCAAGCTTATTAAGTAAGCTTTTCATGTCTGAAAGGGAATATCTTGATACAGGAGTCTGAAGATGTTTTTGCCTTGTAAGGAATCCACACAGAATTTACATTGGATGGTATAAGGAAGGTCAGTAAAATTATGTTCTAACTGAAAGTGGCACATTCAATTTCCTATAATAAACACATTTAAAAAACTATACTTATGATTCTAAGTGCCTATTACCCATTACCTTTATAAGTTTTGCCTCTCATTAAATATTAACAGATATATAGAACGTATTTTGTTACTTAGAAAACCCACATTGTTTTTAAAATTTAATGACTCTGAGATTACTAGAATATAATGTTGATCTATTTTTTATCCTTTATCTTAATGTAAAAGGCAAATTTAACACTGTGGTTAAATTCCAGAAGGCTTAGAGTTATGGAAAATTGTAACTAATATTTTTATATAACCAAGGTTAGTTCAAGTAATCAAGGCTGCATATTCTGATTTCTACATTCTCATTTGTTTCCTTGTCTACTACTACTTTTTCCAGGAAAGGATTTTATAATTCTTCAGGAGTATAGCACAAACTTAGTCACTTTATAATTCTGTAGTATTATAAAATATAAATAAGCAATTATATATGTATATATATATATAAAGCCTTGCTAATTCTTAGCTTGCAGAATTATAATATATTACTGGCTCAAGAACCCAAACTGTATTTTTGGCCTGGTGTAATCATGCAGTCTCTTTATAAATATAATTAACCAATATATGGATGATTTTATTTCTTTTCAAATGAGGGATTGGTAAATTCCCCAAAGTTACATTTGCATATATTTATAATCGGTTGAAAAGTAGAGTTAGCTCAAGTCCAATTAAAGAATGATAGAGTCTTCCATTAGCAAATAATTGCCACCTCAATTATACATTCTGGTAAGTCAATACAGCCATAGGATATTTTCTCCAGTGCCATTTTCCAATTGACAGTTTAACTAAGACCTTAGTATTCTCCACCACAGCATCAATGTGCCTCCCACCCCTACAAGATTACCCTTCATGAAGATCAGGGCACACTGCCAGCCCATATCTTGCAACCACCCAGGACTTCTTGTATGTATAGTTAAAAGGGGCCTTGGAAACACTGCGAACTTTCTGCATTGAATCCACTTTTGAGCAATTTATCCAATTCCCTAGGTTTAAATGTATTTTCTCCATATTACATTGGCAAGTTTGATAGATTTGTCTGCTGTAGTTTGCCTAAATGCTTCTGTCACTTCATGCCAAGGAGGGTATAGAGGCATTCCTATGAAACATTCTCATTCTTTTCCTTCTTTTCTATTTCTTTGCCAAAAAAAATGTTTCATTTATTAAGATTTGTGTGTTAAAATACCATAATTAATCAGGGTTCTCTAGGGAAAAGGAACTGACAGGAGATAACTGTAAATATTTTGAGATTTTTATAAGGATTGTCTCACACAAGTGTAGGGATGCACAAGTCCAAATCCTCTTGGACAGGCAACAAGCTGGGATCTCTGATAAAGGTTTTCAATGAATTCCCCCAGAGAATATTCATATTAATATATAACTATGAACTTATTTGAATTATAGTTCCTCTAGTACAAATACTGTGAAATTGATTTAACTCAGTCTTGGAGAAATGAGTTAACATAATAATGCAGTTTGTATGAATCATGAAGAGGCTTTAAATGCAGCTCTCTAGAGCTAAAATGATCAAGATGTTATTTCTCCTTCCTGTCTAAAGAATTAATTTTGCTTAGCAATTCTCCTTGTGCTATTTAAACACTATTCAATAACTTCTCATTTTAGTCATATTAAGTATTGACTTCAGTGCTTCACATGAATTTACATTGTTGAAGAAAATGCTTTTGATTAAAAGGATAATATTTGATCCCCAACAGCAATAAATCAGAATTCCACAAAATTAGCATTAATGCTTTGTACTTTATTTCTGAGTATTATTCTATTATAGAACACATGGCATGTATCTCATTTAGAAGGTTTTTTTTATGTCAATGTACTTTTCTCACTAGAATGAGGAAAGTGTTTGGCCACTGAATTTTAGGATATGCCCCTGTGGCAATTTCAAAAGTGATGAGTTTGGAGTAACAAAACAGGCAAAACCTAGATGTTCTTATAATGTTTGTAAAGAATACAACTTATTTATTTAAAAAGAGTTACGAAGTCAGGGTAAACCATAACATTTTAGAGGCAAACTTTCCTAGCCCTTCCTTCAGTCACAAATGTACCCAGATCCCAAAATCCCATCTGATGGTCAAGATACATTTCAGATACTTTAAGAAGCTCTCATCCTTAGGTTCCCAGGGTTTCTTCTAACTGTTTTCAATGTGCTGGCTAGGTTACTGCTGACTGACAAACTGCAAGGCAATATGTAACAATCCTAGCACATTCTGGTTGTTGACTGTGAGCTAAGTTGAATTGAAGATGAATTTTCTAGATATACTGTTACTTAGTCCACCCAGCATTCAAAGCCACTTAAGGTTAAGTGCTGAAGTTCACTTCAGTATCAAATTGTTCTTCTCATATTTTTAGTCTTTTAAAAATATTACTTGTATATGTGAAAGAAAACAAAATTCCCTTCACAATAAGCCCAATCAGTACAAAAATTCCCAGTGATTAGAAGGTGATCAATTTGAATGACTCAAAGTATTCCACATTAACTATCTAAACAAATTATTGTCCCAATATTTTGATCATTTTTGAGAGAAATCACCAATTCAACTCTTTGCAGATACAACTAAAATTTTTTTATATGGTGTTCAAATTGACTCTATATAAAAAATAGTAATCTTCTCTTCAAGCTGAACTCTTTCATTCATACTATTTGTGGATACCACTAAAATCCTTACTCTCCACCTTCAAAAATATGACCTGGGGCTTATCTATTTTTATCAAGAAATGTGATAATCCCCCAGGAATACTGACTTTTAGAAGACTAGGTTACTTTTATCCTTGACCAAAATGTGCATTCACACATACTTTTAACACGCACCTAAAATAACCCAATGATTTGGTAACAAACATGTTTGCAAAAACTGAACCAAAATCTAACTATTTGATATTTGCTCATGGTGTTGGTGGTGTAACAGCCAATAAGTAAGCCCCTCCCTTACAACTAGACAGCGAACAAATATATGCAAATAATGTTTTCAGGCAAAAAATGAAGAAATATGATCTGTGAGAGTTAGGTTAAAAATTGATTTGTGCTCTACAGTTACTCTGCTGTCCATTTGGAGACAATGTCTGGGATATAAGCACCAGGAAAGGGCATCTAAACAGAAATTTGTAAATTTAATTACGTAAGAAGATTGAGAGAGAAGCTCGTGAAACATGAGGCAAATTTAAGTTGCAAGGAAGGCTTCAGGAGTTATGCAGCTCTAGAAATATGTATAAGCATCCACTGGTATCTTTCCAGAGAATAGGATACTCCCAGTATAAAAAGAAAATTTACAAGATAGGGCAAAGAATGACTGGATAATAGTAAAGTGGATGATTCCCAGAGATTACTTAGAGATTACTTTGCACTCTAATTTAACATAGTGGGGCCGGCTCCATAGCCCAGTGGATAGGGCACCGGCATACCACATGGGAGGCCCCGGGTTCGGTTCCCGGGGACCTCTCCTAGAGGGCAGACCCCCTTGAGAATGGCAAGCCGCCATGGGCGGGCCAGAGCCGCCGTGGGCAAGGCAAAAAGCTGCCACGGACAGGGCAAAAAGCCACCACGGGCAGGGCAGGTCGCCCGCGAATGGAGCGCAGCCAGCCACCCGCGAACTGAAGCAAGAACCGGCCGTGAATAGAAGCAGAAGCCGCCCACAAGCGGGGAAAGCCGCGCCTGCGCAGTGACCAAGTCTCGGCACGTCGCCGCAAGGGGGGCGGGGAAGGGGAGATATGTAATAAAAAATAAATAAATATTTAAAAAAAATAATTTAACATAGTGAAGAATACTTGATAGCCACTTAAGGCATATAATGGAGATCAGAAAGGATGATATATCTTAGTGGTAGGGCTGAATTATCTTTCAAATGAAGTATAATATAGAGCCATTCTTTGAAAAAGTAACAATAACGAGCTTCAAGGAGATTAAATAATATGAAATCAACTTCACTGCTGTGCAAAGAAAGCCTGACATCATCAAAATGAAAGAACAAAACCCAGGCACACCACAACAATGTAATATTCACAATGTCCAGCATCCAATTAAAGTATACTGGGGCTTACATCATGGAAAATTGTGTAGTATGAAGACCCATGAATTAGTCACTCACCAAAATAACCATTGAGCTGGGAAATGCAATCAGAATCAACTCTTTTGGAACTCTGATCTCTAGGTGAACACTTGCAACATCCAGGAGAGTACTTGATGAAGAACTGCCTGGTAATTTTCAGTTAATTTCAGTATTTTGTATAGCATTTACTCTCCTACATCCATTATCACTACAGTAGGTAGCCAAGGGGTTGTAGGTCATCATTCCTGGTGTCTCTTGTTGGTGCTGGTTTGGCAATAGGACCTGTTTCCAAGGATTGATATTGTGTGTTTTAATTTACCTAGTGTTTCCTTGAGGAATTGGTACTTAGTTTAGCCATTGTTCCGGTCTTTTCATACTGAGGGAGCATGCCAAGTTATGTCTGTTAGGGGGGATTTAAAGACTTGGGCCATTTTTGGCCTCTTTCTTTATTGGATGCATGCACTGGAGGTATCCTATGCCAAGCCACTGACTGACTGAAGATAAAATGGAACAAAGATCTCAATGACCACACATGACAATAATTATCATCCTTGTGAAATTAGTTTGGAAAAGTACCAAAAAATGAATGACTTCACTCCTCAACAAGCAATGTCAGCTTTTTCTGGGAAATGGGAAGAATCTAATTCATAGAATTTCCACATTATGACATTAAACAATGTCATACAATAAATTGCAAAGAATACAAAAAAAGAAGAAAATATACACACAAAATATTATAAGAAAACATTACTGAGGAATCCCAGACACTGGACAGATTTGACATAGATTTTAAATGAACTGTCTTAAATATGCTCAAAAGGCTGAAGGAAACATGGGAGAAAAACTAAGGGAATTCAGGAGGCCAATATATGAACAATAGGGAATAAAATAATAGAAGGAGTTCCTCAGTCTTAAATAGAAATACTAGACAGTAACTCAAAGTCAAATAAATGAAGATCTCAGATAAAAATAACTACAAATGTAAAAGATAGGTGTCCAGTTGTGAGATATGTAATATGTCCTGTTGGTTTTGTTTCTTTGGAGAACGATGGCCAATACAATTCTAGTATGTGGGGTGCTGCTATTTGAAATACCTAAAAATATAGAAGTGACTTTGAATTGAGTAACGGACAGAGGCTGAAAGAATTTTGAGGTGCATGAAACAAAATCTTGAATTGTCTTGGAGTTGGTAGAGATATGGACATTAAAATTGATTTTGAAGAGGGCACAGAAAAAGAGTGTGGAGAACTACAGAGAAATTTTCTATTATCTTAAAAAATATGTATGTTATTATAAAAAGAATGTTGGTAGAAATATGGATGTTAAAGGTGTTTTCAGTGAATTCTTAGAAGTAAATGATGAATGTGTTATTGGAAATTGGAGGAAATACAATCCTTGTTATAAAGTGGCAGAGAAATTGGTTGAATTATATACTAGAATTGGATGAAATTGTAACTTTAAGTGATGACTTGAGTATTTAGCTGAGATTTTGAAGCAAAATGTGAAATGTGAGCTTGGATTACCCTTGCTGCTTTTAGTAAAAAGAGAGAGGAAAGGGGCAAACTGAGGACCGAACTGTGAAGTAGAGTACACCTTTAAATGAGAGTTGAAAATTTTTAAACTATTAAAACCTTACGATATTATGCTTTCATTTGCACTTGTTCTATTATTGCAATATGATTTATTTCTGTATATGTTATAAATCTTACAAATCACTGTCATTATTTCGCTTTAATTAGTCACTTATTTTTGAAAGAATAAAAATTGAAAAGAAATTAGTTGTCTATTGCTGTATAACAAATTCCCACTAATTTGGAGGCTTAAAGCTTTATTCATTTATTATATCATAATTTCTGTGGGTCAGGAATACAGACATAGTTTAAACAGTTCATCTGCTTTAGAGTTTATCAGAAGGCTACAACCAACATGACATATACTACTGAAGTATCATCTGAATGTTTGGCTAAGTTCAACCACTTCTGAGATCACAGAGTGTTTGGAAAATTTCATTTCATTAATGACTGTTGAACTGAGGGTTTCAGTTCTTAGCTTGCTATTGGCCAGAAGATACCCTCAGTTCCTTTCAATGTGGGTCTCTCCAAAATGGCAGTTTACTCCAGCAAACTGCACAAGGTGCTGAGATAAAAAAGAGAGTTAGTATGAAATAAGTCACAATGGTATGTAAACTCTTTACAGAAATGACATCCCATCACCTTTGTCATTTTCCTTGGGTTAGAAGCACATTCAAGGGGAGAAGATTACACAAAAGTATGAGTGCCAAAAGATGGACTCAGTCTCAGTATTTTTATATCTCTTAACTGACCTCACTTTGTTGTCCTACTCCCCTGTTTTATCTAGGGCAGGTTTTTTTTTTTTTTTCATCCCTTCTTTTAATTTTTTTTTCATGGCCTTCCCTCACCCTTAAGATAATACTCAAATTCCTAAACATGGCTACCAGACTCAACATTATTTAAGCCCTTTCAACGTTATTTGCAACTAATCCTGCCACACTCCTTCTCAGACACTGTAACCCATCACTCTACAATCATTTACGAAGTCTCCAAAACACCACCTCTCTGACTAGCTACAAATTTGTACAATCTCTATTCTGAGATCCATCTGCATTCCTATTATCACCATAGTTTTCTATCCCCTACATATCCTTGTTTTTGATATACAAGTGACTTCCTTGATTCCTGAACCAGATAGTTTACAAGATTGCCTTGTGTAACCCCCTTTTTTCCCAGTCTTGGAACTTATTACAATTAGTTTCATTTGCCTTTGTAGTGGCCCCTCGTGATGAATGACTAAAGACACCTGTATGCATTGATCATGTTTTACTAGATCATTATAAGTTTTCTATGAATTGCTCAGTGTGTGGCAGAAATTCAACATTCAATGTATATTGGTTGATTTAATGAAAGAAAGAATGAATCATTCTTAAATTTGAGATAAACTTTTCAATTATTGAAGAAGGTACTTATTATACCCTCCTCCCATTCTTTAAAGAAAAAGCTTTTATTTCCTTTAAATTTCCATATTAAAAGCATATATATATGTGTGTGTGTACAATGGTCCCTTGAATATGTTAGATGTTGTGGGCATTCTTTGTGGCATGTCCTGTTCAGAGCTGATCTCACTATCTCTCAAGTTGTCTAAGTAGGGCTGACAATTAAGAATGGTTCCCTACTTCCATGTGGACATTGTATTTGCATTAATTCACTCTGAGTCAAATGGCCTTTCTGACAGCCCTGTCATGCCACTGACTTATATTCCGCTTGTAGTCGACTTAAACTCCAGATCTTTTACACTTAAACTGTGGAAACTCACAATTCACCTGTCCTGCACTTCTGAATTTGATTTCTGAATCCAAGTAATGTACAGCAACAAATGAGGAAATGAATTATTCAATACTGCCAATGGCTAATATTGCTGTTCTTGTTTTCTACTCTAAAGTCATCCAGTGATATTTGGTGAATTTTGAATGCAGCTTTTCTTTACATTTTCTTTTTCTGTTCTTGCAATCATAAAAAGTATGTAACAGATATGGGAAGGCACTAAATACTTCATCCCTTTCCTTAGGGTTCACTATATTTTCCTTTTGCTTTACCAGGAACTGGAGATATAGATGCTGGCTTTTCTAAACTATTTAAACATCCAGTAGCTTTCCTGCTTCCTCTAAGAAATTCATTTAACATCAAAGTTTCCATAGCTCTGACTGTCTTTAATGTGAAGAAAACACACATTAGGATTTCTGAAATTGCTATTCTTACAACATAAAGAAAATTCATTATTTTCAATTTATATTATAGACCTGGTTTTCATTTCTAAGCTAATGCTTATTAGTAGTTGGGGTCTTGAAAGAGTTCTCAACTTCCTGTTAAAATAAGTTTTCAGGGGCCGGCTCGATAGCCCAGTGGATAGGGTGCTGGCATACCACATGGGAGACCCCGGGTTCGGTTCCGGGGGACCTCTCCTAGCGGGCAGACCGCCTTGAGAATGGCAAACCGCCATGGGCGGGCCAGAGCCGCCATGGGCAGGGCAAAAAGCTGCCACGGACAGGGAAAAAGCCGCCATGGGCAGGGCAGGTCGCCCACGAATGGAGCGCAGCCAGCCACCCGCAAACTGAAAGCCGGCCGTGAATAGAAGCAGAAGCCGCCCACAAGCGGGAAAAGCCGCGCCTGCGCAGTGACCAGTCTCGGTGCGCCGCCGCAGCGGGGGGGAAGGAGAGATATGTAATAAAATAAATAAATCCTTAAAAAAAAATAAAATAAAATAAGTTTTCATGGTAGATATTGTAGTAATAAAATACAATATTCAACATTCATTACATACATATTTATATCATAGATGTAAACTTGAAGATATTTCAGGGTTCATGTTGTCTAATAAATGTGAATGATATAATTGCATTTTTTCTATGTTAGTAATGAAATCTCCTTAATGGACTAAAAAAAAAAAAACTGGGTAGAAATCCTAATTCTTACCCTAGCTTTGAATTGATACAGAAAAGCTTAAAAGTTTAGTTACTTCCTAGGAATTCTAACCTATAACAATGCGGGGTGGGTAGCACATTTGTAATTTAGCTAGACATTTTTTTTTTCACTGAGCTTTCATTTCAAATTAATGTCTTTTCTATATTTCTAAAACTTCTGGCAGTCTCTCTCTCTTTGTGTGTGTGTGCATAAAAAATATATCTCTGAAATAGTAGGATAACTTTGACTTTAATGTAACTGATTGTAAGAAGAGAGAAAATCTGTAATTTCAATGAATTATTGAGAAGTACAAAGGAGTTACATAATCATGATTCTCATCATCTACTAGGATGAAGCTGTGATTAACAAATCTTCTGGACAAAAGCTTCTTTATAATAAAACGTCATTTGTTTTTTATTTGTTTTGTTTTGAACTATGTCTTTACTAGTTGGGTAAGCACTTAACAACTTAATTCTTAAGAGAAGGAAAAAGAGAGAGAAAATATTTCAGTACTAAATAAAAGCCTGAAGATTACATAATATTCAAATTAGGTAATACTAAGGATTTCAGTATTATGTAAGTACATGATGGAAGATTTCTGAGTTTAGGGAAACCAGAACAACCTAACTCACCTTAGTAGTTCTGAAGAGATGAAGTTGGGATGTGCCTACATATATGCATCTTCTTCTCTTTTCTTTCTCCAATCTTTGGTGTCCCAACTCAAACCACATCCACTAACTCCATCTGGCAACTCAAAAGTGACTTGCTTTCTGCTCATAACACCCTATATTCATATTTAATATCTCCTAATGTTTAACTCACTGCCTTCCAATGAATTACTCCCACTGATGGAGAAAGACTCCACCAGGGAATATGCTGCTGTAACACTTCTTGGTTAGGAGAGAGAAGTCAATGTTGAGTAGTGGAAAGGGCTTTAGAGTGTGTCCAACCTGAATTCAAACTCCAGTTTCATGCTTGCATATTTTGTGGCCCCAGACAAGTTTCTAAATATCATTGACTCTCATTTCCCTTATTTTCAAAAGAGTACAGGGTCTAATTGGCTTCTTTGTCCATATTACATATGATACATTACACAAGACATTAGTGGATGCCAGTTACATATCTGACATTTATAATATATTCATTCTTTCCTCTTAAGGAAACAAATCACAATAGTAAACATTGAGGGGAATTTCGATCAAAGCTAATGAACCCCTTAATTTTCTGGACCCTCATGTGCAATAGTCTCATTCCAAGTTACTGTTTTTAACAATGTGGACACATGGTAATATGCTTTTTGTATATATATTTTTTGATTAGAATATTTTAATTATAATTGATTAAAATTATCTCTTTCCAGCAGAAATTTTCCTCTCTCATAACTCCTCTCATGTCTAGTGACAATATGAGATATGAAATTTGGGGAATCTGACTAAGGATAATTTACACTGGAAATAATTTAACTTAGATTTAATCAGTTATTTTTATATTGTGTACATATATGTTTAAATTGAACCAGTGAGAGTATAACCCAGAGTTAGCAAAGGGGTATAAAGTGATGAGTGTTAGTTACTATTCATTAATAACAAACATAATTGCAGGTACTATACCCAGAGCTGAGCACAATTGGATATCATGATGTCAAACATGAGTTCACAATTATGTTTCTGAAAACTAAAGCACCAGAGCTAAATTAACAATTTCCCTTTTTGCTCTTAATTAGTGAAGAGTTCATGTACTGCGAAAAATAAAATGTCTAATGTAGACATGAATTCCATGAATACATCTATTTCCTAAAGTACTTATTCATTCTATACCCACATATAAAAGTACAGGGCCACAAGTCAAACCAGTGAAAGTTCTTAAGAAGAAATAAATACAGTGCTGAATTTCATGTTGTTGTTTTTCTCTGCCATTTTTTTACTCAAAATCAAACTTTCAAGTATATATTTAAGTTAACTGAGATGAAAATTATGAAAACAGATATTCAAGATCTCTCTACCCTTTGAATTTTTATCTGGTCATTCTAACCCACAATTCTATTAATTCCTAACACTAAGTCACACGTTGGAAGCCTACAGACTGAATCAGCCTACAAACATTTTTGATTGTGTACAATGTTTAAAATACTTTAGTTTAGATTGCTTTTAACAGGAATGTATTCTCCAGGTCCACACTGTGTCCACCCTTATATGGGACTTGCTTCCCTAATTTAGATTTTCTGCTATGTCCCTAATGACAGTTGAGTGTAAAACCTGTGTGATATACTTGAACACATTTGGCATTGTTAGTAACTCTTTTATTTGCTATAAGTCTTGTCTCCTAAGCTGTATCTGAGACTCCTAGGAGGCAAAAAAAAAAAAACAAACAAAACCAAAAAACCCTCATGTGCTTTGTAGTTTCTTTGGGATACAACACTATACTTTCAGATTATAGCTGATTCACACTTTGAATTTACTGTCTATGGGAAAAAGAACTTAAGGGCACATATTTTAGAAAGTCTAATAAATTATATATTAAAGTACATGAAAACATGCAAGTAAAATGTATTTGGTTGTTCTTCATTCATCTCCCACAAGAATAGCACACACAAATATTCTACAAGTGATTTCTTAACCCATGAAGTATCAAAATATGGTATATAATGACTTTTTTCCAAGCCCACATTTACTGCTTTAATTTTGATTAGGACTAGAAAATAATTGAATAATATGATGTATATTAACTCTGAATTTACAGATATATAGGACCTTATAGATATAGCAAAGTTAGAATTCAGCATGATTGTTGTATTATAACTTTTCTTTCTATGGTAAATTTTACATAGAAAGCATCTCCTTTAAATAGTTTCTTACGGAATCAGGAACAAATTTAAGTGTAGGATATTACATTTGAAAACAATTTATAGAATCATTTTCACATAAACAATATTTTATATGGTCAGTCTAAATTGTTTAACAATTTAGAAATTCTTGTTATAATTGTTTGGCAAGTAGAAAATACTTGCCAAAATGTGAGATGGTCATTAATAAAGGCAAAAATCTGTTCTATAGTGTATAAGTGCTTATTTCTTTTACCTAATACTATACACTAAGATGAGTATAACAACTATATGTCAAGTTACACTTGCATTATTGGATACACAACAAAGGTACTGTTGGGGATTGAATCATGTCCTCCACAAAAGACATGTTCAAGTCCTAATTCCTTGTCCTGTGTTGTGAACCCACTGTAAACAGGACCTTTGAACATGTTATTAGGTATGGTGAGTCAGAATGTGGATGTGAACCCATTTGTAAATAAGACCTATGGAAATGGTGGTAGATTGAATTGTGTATCCCAATTTGGAGATATTTTTTAAAGGTATGCCAATTTTATTGATCCTTTTATTTTATTATTTTTATTTTTTGGTTACATATCCCCCCCTTTCTGCTTGCTCTTGCTGTGTTCATTTCTCTGCGTTCTTCTGTGTCTGCTCTGTCTCCACCCGTTGCTGCGACTCGCCGAGCCAGGTTACCGAGCAGATGGCTCTGCTCCGTTAGTGGGAGGGTCTGCTTCCGTTCACAGACGGCTCTGCTTCCGTTCACGGGCGGACCTGCTCTGTTCGTGGGCGACCTGCCCTGCCCGTGGTGACT
>PVKH010007831.1:0-19890 GCA_004027955.1 Chaetophractus vellerosus | reverse complement strand
GAAAGTTTTACTTCTTCCTTTCCAATTTGGATGATTTTATATCTTTTTCTTGACTGATTGCTCTAGCTAGAGCTTCTAGCACTATATTGTTTTGGAAGAGTTTGAGTAAGATTGATATTAAATCTACTTTGAATGCTTGGAAGAATTCACTTGTGAAGCCATCTGTTCCTGGGCTTTTCATTTGGGGGAGTTGTTTGATGACTGTTTCAATCTCTTTACAATGTGATTGGTTTGTTGAGGTCTTCATTTCTGACTTTACTTATTTTCATCTTCTTTTTTCTTTGTCAGTCTAGCTAAGAGTTTGTCAATTTTATTAATTTTAAAGAACCAACTTTTGGTTTTGTTCATTCTATTTTGTTGTTGTTGTTGTTCTTAATTTCATTTATTTCTGCTCTGATCTTTGTTATTTCATTCCTTCTGTTTGCTTTAGGATAAGTTTGCTGTTCTTTTTCTAGTTCCTCCAGCTGTGTAGTTAGATCATTGACTGTAGTTCTTTCTTCTTTTTTAATATTAGCATTGAGGGCTATAAATTTCCTTCTCAATACTTCCTTCACTACATTCCATAGGTTCTGATATGTTGTGTTCTCATTTTCCTTTGTCTCAAAATATTTACTGGTTATTCTTGCAATTTCTTCTTTGAATCACTGATTATTAAAGAGTGTGTTGTTTCATCTCCATGTATTTGTGAATTTTCCCTTTTTCTGCCTGCTGTTGATTTCCAGCTTTATTCCATTAGGATAAGAGAAAATGCCTTGTATGATTTTGATCTTTTTAAATTTGTTGAGATCTATTTTGTGACCCAACATATGTTCTATTCCTGGAGAAAGATCCATGAGCACTTGAGAAGAATGTATATCCTGCTGTTTCGGGATGCAATGTTCTGTATATATATATTAGGTTTAGATCATTTATCATATTACTCAAGCTCTCTGTTTCTTTATTGATCCTCTCTCTGCCCAAATGTTCTATCCAGCAGTGAGAGTGGTGTATCAAAGTCTCCAACTATTTTTGTAGAGACAGCTATTTCTCCCTTTAGTTTTTCCAGTGTGTGCCTCATGTAATTTGGGGCATCCTAGTCAGGTGCAGAAACATGTATGATTGTTATTTCTCCCTGGTGAACTGCTCCTTTTATTAATATATAATGTCCTTCCTTATCTCCTATAATAGTTTTGCTTTTAAAGTCACTGATATAAGTATAGCTACTCTAGCTTTTTGTTTCCTTATTACATACATGGAATACCTTTTTCCAGCCTTTCACTTTCAATCTATTTGTATCCTTGGGTCTAAGGTGAGTCTCTTGTAGACAGCATATAGATGGCTCATATTTTCTTATCTATTCTGCCAGTCTGTGTATTTTTATTGGGGAGTTTAATCCATTAATATTCAATGTTATTACTGTAAGGGCAGTTCTTACTATACCTATTTTGACTTTTGCATTTTATCTGTCATAATTTATTTTCACCCCTCTTTTTACAATTTTAGTTACTTTTACTGATATAATCTTCATTTCTAGATTCTCTTCCAAGCCTCTCTCCTGTCTTTCTTTTCAGGCTGTAGTAGTCTCTTTAGTATTTCATGCAAAGCCATTCTCTTGGTTACAAACTCTCTCAGTTTCTGTTTATCTGTGAACACTCTAAGCTCACCCTCATATTTGATAGACAATCTTGCCAAATATAAGATTCTTGACTGGCAGTTTTTCTCTTTCAGTATACAGTGGTACCATAGTACTCAGGAGGCACGACAAATACCAAAAATGATGAGTACCAAATAGATTTTTCCCATAAGGAATAAGGTAAACAAATTTAATGCATTCCCAAACCAAAGACAATGCACATTTTGTAAGGCAATATGTAAAAAGATAGGGTTGTATACCATTACTTTACATGAGAAATAAACCTAAAAATTATTAAATACATAAATTAAATAAAATAATAACTTTACTTTACCTGTACTGAGAAGAGTCCATGGCCTAATGGGATGGTGGGAGGAGAGTGGTGAGGGGGAGAGGATACATGGAGTGCTGCTTGGAAGGAGAGACCCTTCCAATAGAACATTGGGCACTTGCACGTCAGGTGTTCTTTCTCTCTTCTGCCTTTTTTCAACTTGCACCACAGGCTCTGATACACTCTTTGTCACCTTCACTAAAAACTTGTCTAATGAGGACTTCAGAATTCCTTACAAGTGTGAAATTGTTTGGTCATTTAATAAATTCCCCTTTCTGCTTGTCAGAGCTTTGTCCGGATGGTACTTCTCCACAAAGTTTTGATCTTCTGCCCATTTTGCACATATTCATTTTACCAAGGAACTGGGGACATCCTCCCTTATCTTCTCCTCATCTGAAGAAATTTCTTCAGCCACCTCTTGTTGCTGCTTCTCAGTGCTGAGCTCTTCACAATATTCCTCCACTAACTCTTCAACATCAGAAGCATTGACCTCCAGACCCATGGATTGGCCCAAAAATACAATATCCTACACAACTGTACCCTCTGTACCTGCAGGCGTGGGGTCAGCCTCAAACCCTTCAAAGTTTCCCTGAGTCATAGCTTTTGGTCACAAATTCTTCCATGCCAAATACATTGTCCTATAAGACACTTCATCCCAGGCCTTATCAATAAGGTTAAGGCAGTGCAGGATATTGAAATGCTTTTTCCAGAATTCTGTGAGGTTCAGCTGGGTTTCAGAGGTGATCTCAAAACAGCTCTGGAAAAGCACCTTGGGTGTACAACTTTTTGAAGTTTGAAACGACCTGCTGATCCATGGGCTGGATGAGAGGAATAGTACTGGGGGACAGGAACCTTACAGTGATGAAGCTGAACTCCTCCAGTAAGACATCCTCCAAGCCTGGAGGGTGGGCAGGTGCATTGTCCAAAAGCAGGAGAGATTTCAGAAGGAAATCTTTCTCCAGCAAATATTTTTTCACTTAGGGACCAAACACTTCATTTACCCACTCTGTGAAAAATTGCCTCATGACCCAAGCTTTGCTGTTTGCCCTCCACATCACATGGAGTTTGCTTTTTATGACATTATGCTTCTTGAAAACGTACAACTTTTCACTGTGATAGACCAGTAGAGGCTTGAGTTTTAAGTCCCCACTAAAACTAGCATTCCCATACAACAGTGGAGTGAGCCTGCCCTTCATTGGTGTGTGGCCTGGTAATGCCTTTTGTGATGTAGGTTCTACTTGGCATTTTTTCCAAAAAGCTCCAGTCTCATCACAGTTAAAAACTTGGCAGGGAATAAAACCCTCAGCCTCTAGGTAGTCTTGACATTCCCTGATGAATTCATCAGCAGCCTTTTTGCTAGACTTGCTGCCTCGCCATGCCTCACGACACTATGGATGCTGGTCTTCCTTTTAAAATTATCAAACCAGCTGTGGCTGGTCTTAAAAACTTCAACACTCTCATCACTCAGTTCCAGTTTGTTTTTCAAAAGATTGGCATGCAATACTTTTGCTTTCCCACATATCATGGCTTCCAATGCACTGTCACCCACAAAAACAGCTTTTCAACTTCCTTGAGTGTTTGGAAATACTGCTTTGTTACTGCTTTAACTCCTTTCGCAACATCAGCCTTTTTTATCACTTCTTTATTCTTAATGACGGTGGAGACCGATATTCTAGGCATACCGTATTCCCTAGCAAGATTAGTAATGCGAATACCACTCTCATATGCCTATTATTTCTTTTTTGCTCAATGGTGGTGTGAAGTAATTTTCTTTTCTGCTCAGTGCTATCACTGCTCATTTTCTTAGGTCCCATGATGAAAAAAGAAAAAGCAAAAATACACAAAATGACCACAGAAGATAAGACTGCAATGGGATGTATACAGGGCAAGAGCTACTACCACGTGACTAATGTGTGACCCTTCGTTTTGGCTGGAAAGGGTAGCAGGTCACGAGGCAACCGACACCAACAAGTTCTAGCTTGTGCATTGAGTACCAAAAAAAAAAATGACAAGTACCAGGACAAAATGCATTGAGTACCAAATTTGATGAGTTTCAAAGCAGTCAAGTACCAAGGGAAGACTATATTAAATATATTATACCACTGTCTACTTGCTTCCATGATTTCTGATAAGATATCAGCACTAATCTTATTAGGCATTCCTTGTATTTGAGGAATCCCTTTTCTCTTTCTGCTGTCAGGGTTCTCTCCTTATCTTTGGCATTTGACATTCTGATTAGTATGTATCATGGAGTGGTCTATTTGGATTTATTCAGATAGGAGTACATCATACTTCTTGGACATAGATATCTATTTACTTCAGTAGGGCTGGGAAATTTTCTACCATTATTTCCAAAAATATCCCTTCTGTTCTCCTTCTGGGATACTCATGACACATATGTTTGCACATTTCTTGCCATCATTTAATTCCCTGTGGCTCTCTTCATATTTTTCCATTCTTTTCTTTCTGTTCTTTTGTATGTTTGCTTTCAGAGGCCCTGTCTTCAACCTCAGTGATTCTTTCTTCTGCCTCTTCAAATCTGCTATTATATGCCTCCAGTCTACATTTAATTTTATTCATTTTGCCTTTCATTTCCATAAATCTGCTATTTTTCTACATATGCTTTCAAATTCTTCTTTATGCTCCCCCATTGTCTTCTTAATATCCTCAATCTCTTTAGCCACCTCATTGAATTTATTGAGGAGGTTTGTTTGAACATCTATGATTAGTTGTCTCAACTCCTTGATGTCATATGGAGGCTTAGTTTGTTCCTTTGACTGGGCCATATCCTCCTCTTTCCTGGTATGGATTATAATTTTTTGTTGGTATCTTGGCATATGATTTACTTGATGTGTTTATTCAGGGCTCAGTTTCTTGCTTTAGTTTAGGCCTTTCTGTTTGGACTTTCTGCTACAGCCCCTCTTTGGTACTTGGTTCAATCTAATATGGAACTTTATAGTGGCTTGTATTTAGCCAATCTGAATTTCTTCAGCTCCTTTTCATCTGTTTCTTGCCCTTTCTCCCTTGCTGCTTGTATAGTAGGAGCCAAGGATGTAGTTGGTACATAGCTGTGGAGGCTGAAGCTGCCTGCATTGCCCAGGAACCGATGAAGCTTCCCCCACCTTTCTCCTCTGCCAGGGGTAGGCACGGAGCCTCAGCCTTGTGCAGTTATCTGAATCATGCAGATCAAGGCCTTCTATAGTTTTCCAGACAGACTGATGAAGCTCTATGCCCCTTCCTCTCCTGCCTGAGGCAGGGATGGAGCCCCAGGTGTGGGCTGCAAACTAAGCTATGCAGGTTAAAACTGACTGAAGTTGCCCAGATAGATTTATGAAGCACCAGCCCTGTTCCTCCCCTGCCTGGGGTGGGGATGGAGCCCCAGGCATACACAACAATCTTGTCGGTTCATGCCAAAAGCAACTGCAGTTAACTGAAGAGGCTGCAGGAGCACCGCCCCTCCTCAGCCCTGTCGGGGGCAGGAATGGAGCCACTGGTGTGCCCACTGATCTAGTTTTTGCGAGCCAAAAGCGGCTGCAGTTGTCGTAAGGGGCTGAAGGAGCACTCTTCCTCCTCCTGCCCTGTCAGCGGTGGGGATGGAGTCAGACATGTGTCCAACAGTCTAGTCCATGTGGGCCAAACGTGGCTGCAGTTGCCAGAGAGGCTGGGGAAACACTGCCCCCCTCCTGTCTTATTGGGGGAGGCGGGGATGGAGCCATAGGCATCCAACAATCTAATCCATGGGGGCCAAAAGTACCCACAGTTGCCCGGAGAGGCTGAGGAAATACTGCCCCCACTCCTTTCCTATTGGAGGCAGGGCTGTAGCCACAGGTGCCAAACAGTATAGTCTGTGCCAGTCAAAGTGACAACAGCTGCCAGGAGAGGCTGGTGCAGGTGCCCCCAGCGTCCTCCCTGCCAGGGGATGGGCTGTAGCCTAGGCTAGGGCAGCAATCCAGCCTACATGGAAAGAAGCCAATCCCTAGCATCACTGTGCTTTTCAATCAACCCCATTTCCCCTCATGCCAGAGGTGGAGTTAAAATGGCAGCTACTGGGCTCTTTCCAACTTGGACAGGTTCAAACTTGAACTGTACTTAGGATTATACTTTAGCCACCTAAATTTTACTGTTCAGTAGCCAAAGTCAGTGCCTGACCATCTCTTCCTCTCCCATTTTTGGGAAATGGAGCTTCCAACTCTAGCCAGGGAATAGCTCCCAAAGCGGTTTGTACTGCCAGTGGGGGATGGGCACTGGCCTCCATGGCATGGCATACTCTACTCAGGAATCTTCACTGCATGGGCAGTCTCCTCCTTCCGTTCTTCCAAGGATATTGCAGGATGCTCTTCTGGTCTCCTACGCCCACCAAACAGATGATTTCGATAGCAATGGGTGATTTCTAACTGCCTTGTAGGACAAGCTCACTCTTGGAGCTCCTTACCCTGTCACCATCTTGCCCCTCTCGATCTCGCTCTCTTTTTTTAATCAAATCAATTTTATTGATACATATTAATAAAGCATAAATCCATCCAAGGCATGAAACCAATGGTATTTGGTATTATCACATGTTTGTGCATTTATCACTTCAATCATTCTTAGAGCACTTTCATTGTTCCAATAATAATAATAAACAAACAAAACTCATCACCTCGCAGCCTCTCTATGCTTCCCCTGCCATACATATCTGCTATTCTTTTTCCTTCTCTCGAGTATATTTGTATTTGTATTTTGTAAAAACTGTCTTATAAATGCAATATCACCCATACTCATATTTTACATGAGGTTTTACTATCTTATACATTCCCAGGTTTCAATTTTTAGCTTTCCTTCTAGTAATGTACATGACCTTAGACTTTCCCTTTCAACCACTGCCATACACATTGTATTAGTCAGGGTTCTCTCGGGAAACAGAAAAGATGGGAGATATCTGTCAATAATATAAGATTTTATAAGAGTCTCTCACGTGACCGTGGGGATGCACAAGACCTGGTTCCGCAGGGAGGCTGCAAGCCAGGGGCTCCGATGAAAGGCTGATGAAGGGTCCTTGATGAGTTTCTGGGAGAAGTTGGCTGTCCAAAACGAGCTGGGAAATTCTCTCTGAATGTTGAAATCACTTCCCCTTTTAAGGCAGTCAACTGATTGGAGAAAAGCATCATCCATTCTTGATCCAATTTCCCTGATTGATGCAGATGTAATCAGCCATCCATGCAGTAAACTCACTGGTGATCGAAGTCCATAAATGCTCTTGTATTACAATTAGCCCAGTGCTTGCTGGACCTAATGCCTGGACACAATCACCTGACCAAGTTGACACTTTAGCCTCACCATCACACACATATAATAGCTCTGCTAGTTACAAACACTGTGATATGCTTTCACCATTTCTATTCATTTCCACAGATTCACAAACAACCATTTAACCAATTCTGCACATACTAATCCTCAGCTTCAACCTCTTGAAAGTTTTGCATGAGCCACAAACTAGGATGCAAATGAGGTTACACTGCATTCCAGCTAATAAGCTCCTCTACCACCCTGATCTTATTAGCCAGGAAGAGAACCTTTCTCCCTCTGAGTCTTCTCCTTTCCCTACCCTCTATCAGATTATCTAAGAACTCTTGGGCTGACTCAATGTAAATGGTTCTGCTTCCGGAAGCAATCCTTGTGCTCAGATGTGAGCCTCTATTACCAGCCTAACAGACCTCCTACCTAACCCCTGCCACTACCTGGCCTCTACCATCCTCCCCTCCTCCCTTTTCCTTGAATAAAAGCAATGATTTAAGGAAGTACTAGAGTGTGGTCCAGGAACCCACAGCTTCAGTTTTACTCGGGAACCTGTTGGAAATGCAAGGACCTTCTGAATCAGAAACTAAAGGGGTGGAGCCTAGGAATCTGCGTTTAGCCAGCTTTCCGGGTGGTTCTTATGCACACTAAAGCCTGTCTAGCACTGTTTTACAGTCATTTAATATCTCTGCCTATAACCTGTTAGTATTTCCAAACAGGTTGCAGTTGTGACTTTGCCAGGGAGGACTTCTGTTTCTTCAAGTGCCTGTTTCTTCTATGCAGTGTACTTTCTTAGTTATGCCAGTAAGAGTTGGAAGGTTTTGAAAATGCAGCAAGTTTCTGAAAGAAAACCTTGCCCGTAAATCCAAAAGATTGTGAAAAGAAAGTTCCCCCTTTCCCCAGAGTCTCCCATCAGCCTAAACTGAGTCATTTTCTTGTGAGCAATGGAAGCCACTGCTCTCAGCTGGACTTCTGCGCGCCAAGGCAATCCTCTCCATTTAGTTTTCTATTAAACCCTCCTGCCTCCTGCCTCCTCATTGTCACCCCCAGTACATTCAAAACAGTGGATACATTGTGGACAATAGAGATTTGCCCCCCAGGAACTCAGACGCTCTTGATAAACCATAAAGTTGGCATTTCTAATTCTCTCCATATTCTGTTCTTGGCTGATGCCCAGTCTTTGAGGGGATAATGTAAACAGACCATATGAAAAACTGCAGGCTGTTAGCAACACTAAGGGGTGGGTGTGAGAAGACACCAGCAGGGAAGGAGTCCTTTCAGCCCCTTTCACATAACCATAAAAGCTCATGCAGAGGATGTTCTCCCAGCAATCTTGGAAAAAGCCCGTTCTGCAAACTCTGTGAAATACCGCATTCCTTGAACAATTTATCCCGTTTTTTTTTTTCCTAATGTGATTTAGTAGATGGAAAAGCCCCAAAATCCAGACACAAATAATGCCACTCATGCATCCTTATGAAGTTAAAAACATTACATTCTCCTGTTTAGGTTATACCAACACTTTAGTTTAAAAGTTAGAGGAAATTTTTCACTGGCTTTAAGGAGGTTTGTTGAAATTTCTTCATCTATCCACTAACCCCAGGTCTGGAAGCCGTCTAAGTAGCTCTGCATTTCAAGAATATCCTTAAGCAAAGCCCCCACCCCCACCTCCAGCCGTCCTTCTTACCCTGCTCTCCACCAGAGAGCTGTTTGGCAAATTACAAAGAATAATGTGGTCTTTTCTGACAGTTTGGCTTGGGAGCCCCAAATGTAAACTCACATCACTGCTACCAATGAATGATTTTATTCATTTTAAAGTACTTATTTTCTTTTATTCAAATACACCTTTTAAGACATGTAATATACCAAAAGGAAGTGGAATAGGGTTATTTCAGAAGGGAGATTTACGTGACTACCTCTACATGAAAAATATTAAAAATTACTGTGTGAAACTCCATCTTAAACCTGTATTCAATGTTGTGTATCCAACCCCTAAAACATCAAGGTGTGTGTTTATGGGTGAGTGGGTCCACTTTGTTTAAGGAGAGCGTCTACTTTGCCATTGCCACCCAGTCTGTCTCGAAGCCGAAGGTGTTCTGAGGTGCCCCTGGCTTACCTGTACTTTAGCACCAGCACGTCTCTCTTCAAAATGTGGCTCAGGAGTCACTGAAGGAAACCACACGCTGTTAAGGCCAAACATTCTTGAGTAAGCCCCAGTTATGGCAAGTTCAACAACCTGGCCGCTGAGAGCGCAGTTACCGAAATTTTCCAAATAAATAAAGCAAACAAGTGACTTCAGGAAGAAGTTTGCATCTATATGATTTATAATCCTGGTCCTGGCCCATTGAGGCCGGAGGAACCCCGTGAACCAGCCGTAAACCAGAGGCCACCCAGGCACTCCAGGCTGCCCCGAAGCTCTAGCTCGTGTTCAGTCACCCACTGGATCCGCACGGGGCGTTGCTCTGTTTGCAGAGCTGATGGCATCTTACAACATTCTGCAAGACTAACTGGCTCGGACTTTATCTTTCAGTCTCTAAATGGGTTAATATTAACAAGGGAAAAAATAGGGATCCTATTTAGAGGCTCCTGGCAGCGAGCAAACAGAGGGAAAAAAATACCCTCCAAAATCAATGTTTGCTTTCCTGAGGACCTCCTCAGGTGTACATTGGAGACAATCCTGTCTGCCTCCCACAGTCACCCTGCAGCAGGGCACGGCAGCCAGCAGCGGAGCCGGCCAGAACCAACAGCTGCGGGTGAGCAGCACAGAACAGGGCAAGACGACGGACGATGGCGCTCAACGAGGCGGAGCCCCTGGAGCGCCCGCCTCTCCTGACCCCTGTCGGCCCCAGCCTGTGCACCACCTCCAGCTTCCAGTCCAGCCACGGGGGCACAATCCACTGTTTTGGCAGAGGGATTGAAACACACGCCCCATACTGCATGTACACACACAGCGAGGGAGATTGCGTGCTGATGGAGAAATCGAACCATACTCAGAATTCTTGTATCACACCCGAACATCTCTGCCTGTGTATGAGATGATAAAGAGCATAAAGGCCATAAATTGCATTGGATTAAATGACCCCCATATGTGTTCTTAGGCAGAAGACTTTAAATGAGCATGAGTTAATAACACAAATCAATTGTTTAGCCTCAGTATCTTGTTCAGATCATGATGTGTTTATTAAATTAACCTTTAAAGTAATTTATATGTGTATCCCCAAAGAGCGCAGCAAACTATTAGATTTTTTAAACAGAAAATTACATTCGCAACTTATCTTTAAGTTACCATTAAGTCAATAACAAGACAGCTGTATTCTCTCCTTTGTTCTCCCTTACATCATTAATACATTATACATTATAAAAATTATACAATATGTTCTGCCTCACAGAGAAGTAGAGGCATGAACATAAACAGTGACTATAAAATATTTATAAGCATTTAAAAAAACACTCCAGATACGTAAGTACAGGTGGAGGTGCAGGTATAGGCCTAAGACACTGGTTATGTGTCATTTCACTTGTGACATTTTTGTTACCTGACACTCAACAGGTGGGGAGAGACAATAAAGGATATAAAGATGGAAGAAATCATTTGTTAAAACAAGAAAGAATTAATGATCCTGAAGAAAGAACTAAGAACAATAAAAACCAGTTAAAGGAAGCCATTCATGAGAAGGAAGCCTAAGTAACAAAAAATTATCACCATATGACAGCACAACTCATGAAAATGGGAGCCACTGAGCGTACACTTTGAATGGATGGTTCAAAGCATGGGGCTGTATAACAGGGAAGCTGGTGGTGGAAGGCGGACTGTGGTTAACAGGACAAATATGAGAACGTTTTCTCCTGAATGATCACTAAGATGGGGTGCTAATAATTGGGTGGGTTGTGGGGAAAATACACCAAATGCAAGATGTGGGTTTTAGTTAGTAGTAATGTTTTGATGATGCTCTTTCATGGTGTGTAACAAATGCTCACAACAGTGCAAGGTCGTGGTGGGGGAGGTGTGTGGGAGCCCTGTATGATGATATGCATGTTGGTTTTGTAAATTCACAACGTTTACTATACACTTATTGTTTATGTATGTTCATACATGAATGATATACTTCAATAAAAATTTATTAAAAAAATGATCACAGTGTAGATGCTCCCAGTTGTGGGCCTCATATTAAAATATATACTCTGCAGTAGCAAAGAAAGACAGAGAGTGAAGTCATATAACAGGGAAATGAAGGCAGTCCAGAAACAAATACGAAGACAGATCCAGATGCAGATACAAATACAGGTACAGGTATAGATGCAAGTAATACAAATACAGATCCATATACAGATACAGATCCATACACAGATACAAATAATACAAATACAGATCCATATACAGATACCAATACAGATGCAGATACAGATACAGATACAGATACAAATAATACAAATACAGATCCATATACAGATACCAATACAGATGCAGATACAGATACAGATATAGATGCAGATCCATATATAAATACAAATACAGGCACGGGTATTACCCGATCCATATACAGATACCAATACAGATGCAGATAATACAAATACAGATCCATATACAAATACAAACACAGATACAGATACAAATACAACTACAAATACCAGTGACAGTGTGTGTGAAAGGTGTCCTCTGTAAAGAAGGGCTCAAAACCAAAAGAAGAAAATAAACAAGAAGCTGCGGTACCAAAGACGAAGATGCAGGCCGATGATAATTTTCTAATGCAGAGGCTCTTTGAAAATCTCTTGGAAATCTGGGGCATGCCCTCTCTCTAATATGTTTCCTACTATTGTCTGGAAGTCCTAGATCTCCATTTCCAGCATTCCACTGACACTGGGGGATAGCCAAAAGATAAGTGGTGGAGGGCATCGATCAGAGAGATAACCAAGGATGAGTCTGGAGAGGGCCTGACCCAAGAGACTCCACAAGAAAAAGCAGCAAAAGCAGAACTTTCTTTTTACCTAAATTAAAGAAGCTTGGCAGCCAAAATAAGCCACTTTCTCCACTCTAGGAGCCTTCTTATACTCTAGGAAATTCAGGGACTGTTGGTCTTTCTTACTACCTTATTACAAAAACCCGGGCCCCAAAATCCAGCCCAGTGGGTGCAAAGAAGAGACCTCTCAGTGAGGGGGTTCTGCAGGTGGTGGTCTCCCCACCTCAAGGAGTCAGATGGTTGTAGAAACACTACACAGCGCTGAGAGGGATTTCATCACACAGGGGAGATGACGGTGGTGGGTACGAGAATACATAGACTTAGGAGACGTGGACCCGATAAACAGGGAACTACATAAAACTGATTCACGTGTGAAATGAAGCAAAATAAAATAAAGTAAAATTAATAAAATGTTTGTTGCAAGATAAAAAATGTTTGACAAATGGCCAAAGGTGACATTACCAGTGTCTTCTTGAATAGGTGAATGAGATAGCTCTGGAGACCCCTCAAATTTGTGTGGTTAGTTTCAATTGGAAAGTTGAAATGAAGTGTTTGTTATTTATTCATTCACTTATCCCCCATCCTTTTCCACATGTGATTGACGTGCATAGGAAAATTATCTAGATGATACATGCCAACCTACACTAGTTCCCAAGTTGGTGAAGAAGGCCTTTCTCTTTTCCTTTAATATACCTCAATATTATTTGAAATTTGTACTCGTGCATTACTTTGGAAGTTAAATATTAAGGACTTAAAATGGCTGTAAAGCAGATGTGCTCCCTGTACTTGATTCTCTTACTTCTGCACACTTCAGAGAACAGGATAAGACATCAAATTGGGCTCACTGTGAAGTTGGCAATTAATGGACTAAAGGAAGAAAATAAAGGAAAAATGCCGCAGAGTAACTCATCACTAGCAGAAAACCTATACCATTTAAGGCAGACAAGAGTTGGGCTCACCTGAGATATGGGGAAAGTGCAGAGGGCCACAGCCGAATTCCAGAAAAGGAAGAGATCTTCCCTGGATCTGTTTGGACCACACAAGACTCTCACCAGTCACAAACAGTGGGATGTGAGTCCCCACTTTGCTACCTACTGGCCATGATGCCTTGGGTAGGTGTTATACCTAGTCTGGACCTCATTCCTGCCCTGTAAAATAGAGATATTAACACGTGTCTGTGAACTGCTGTGAGGAGTAAATGAGCTAACAACTATAAAACACAGAAGTCAGTGCCGGGGCAGAGAAGGTACTCAGTAGATGGTAGCAATCCCTGTCAAGAGCCTGTTTGGGAGAAGATATGGCCAAGAAATCAAGGGAATATGTGAGAAAGCAGCCTCTGCAATGTACAGTTGGAGCAACAAGTAAACTGCATGGCTAAAGGGGAAGATGGAATGATCTAATGTGAAAAAGAAGGCCTAGCAAACAAACCCCTTTCTCACTCCCAAAGTGTGTAAATGGGCTAGGGAAGAGTGATGAAAAGCCATTCTTGTAGTCTAGAAGAAGGAAGTGCAGGAATGCAGAAGGAATGAGTTTCTGGGCATGACAAGCTCCAAGTTACACTGGCGAGTGGTGCCACGAAAGCTTTGGGGGAATATTTGAAATGGGCTGAAGCGCTAGTCTCGGGGTGCAGGGTTGCAGAGCTACGCGCCGACACCTCCAGTCCTAAGCTAATAAGGCAGCTGAATAAGGGGTTCGGGCCGCTTTGGAAGGAAGTGAAAAGAGAACACAAGCAGTTTAGATCAGAGCGACAGGAGCCACAACCCGAAGGGACAATGGCAGTGGATCAGACCAAGGTTTCAGCACCTCGACTTCGTCTGGACAGGCTCGTGGCCATAAAAGCATATTGGTAGGTAGAGGCTGAAGTGGAGGGAACCTTGAAATTTAGGTCACGGCCCAAATGGGGTGCTGAGGCAGTGGCTCCTGACGGGGTGTTCCTAGTTAGGGGGCCACGTCCCAGGGGGACGTTTAGACATGTGGAAGGGACAGGAAGGAGCAGCCTGTGTGGGAAGGCCAGTTACCAGCTGAAATTCTAGTTTCTCTTTGTGTTTTTTTTTCAGTTATTCCCAATTGCCCTCCATCAACACACTTCAGAGAGCCTAGGGGTGCCGGGACATAAGTGAACTGAGAACTGTGTGAAGCTAAGCGAAAATCAACACTGGAAAATCTAAGAATTGGTCTCAAACACAGAGCCTGAGTGCCTGGCCACTATGAAGAAATTGACGTTTTCCCCTAAAATAACTGTTCACACTGTACATTTGCTACGTTTTATAAACATGAGAAAAGCACTGCTGACACCCAAGTGAAAACTCCCCACCTTGGCCAAGATGGTTTCACATAAAAACAACTTACCTACCAAGCAAAACTTTCTGCACTCCTTGTGCCCAGGGGAATTGGGGGCAGGAGAAACTGCGCCCCCGCTGCAAAGAAGCGAGGCTTTTGCCCGCGTTGGAAAGGCGTTTTCAGCTGAAACGCTGCTGGCTTTAGCGCCTGCCTCTCTCTGGGGAGCAGGGCAGACGCCCCCAAATTCACGCGTGGAGCTGAGCCGCTCACGCCTGCCGCCCCCTTGCAAGCCGCTCAGGGCAAAGAGCTGGCCCTGCGCCCGCACACGCCCGCCTCCCCCAGGCCTCCCCCAGGCCTCCCCCAGGCCTCCCCCAGGCCTCCCCCAGGCCTCCCCCAGGCCTCCCCCAGGAGCGCCTCGCAAGCAGCACGCGCTCGGGGCGCTGTTGGAGCTGCCGGGCTCCGGAGGCCGTTTGCGCGCTTGGCTGTCACTTCAGGGAGCGGCTCTGGAGCAGCCAGTGGAAAGTGCTTCGGCGACGAAAGGTGTGGGAGCAGTGTGTCTGCAGTTGTGCACCCGGGCCCGCCGTCAGCGACAACAGCCAGGCCGGCCGGTCACTTCTTAGCGGCGATCATTTTCCCTGGGGCGTGCTGTGGCCATGTCAGCTCCCGGATTCTGCTTTGCAAACCGTTTCTCCTTCTCCTGTGATTCACCGGGCCCCTTTGGCCACGCACCCCTGATCCCTCGTTTGTAGATTGCCACGGTGCACAACTGTTAATGGGCCTAAAAAAGACGCAAAGCTAACATTTGCTCGCTGCTTCCACATAGAGCGTGTGAAGAAAAACACCCCTTTGCAAACGCCCTTTAGAAAAGACGGAAATTTTGACAGGAAAAAAAACATCTCTCGCGGGGAGCTCCATTGTATTTCTTTACTCAGTTGTAATGGCAAAATTATCAAATTAGTGTGTGCTGCCTCCAACTTACTATGTTCGTGTGGCTCTTTTTTCCCCTTAAGTGTATGCCATGTGATGACGTTTGTCTTTTTTAATGAGTGAATACTTTGCATTCTCAAATCGGATCACACAGTTGACAAGGGCAGGACATGTGTCTTTTAGCTTCTGTGTTTTCAACCAGAGTAGCTGTGCTTCTGTGAGGAAGCAGTGTCCGTTCGCTGTGCCGCTCCGCCTCAGAACACGCGGTCTCTCCACCTGGACTGCGCTTCCGCCGATGTTTTTGTCCACCAAGCCGTGCACCCCCTTCAGTCCACCTGTCTCTCCTTCAGGCTCCCTTAGTTTGCTTTTCCTTATTGTAGCTCTTGTGACAGGCTATGAATAGGCAATTTGTTAATAGAAAAAGGCTTCTTTTGCTTTTCCTGACTTTCTATGCTAGATTAGGGTGAATGGAACACAAATATTTCCCCTCCTGGAAGGATCTGAAAAATAAGCCCTGTCTGTACAATGAAGCAAGTTTTCAGTTGCTCAATATTTGGCTCAGGGTTAAAGCAATCTTCAAAAGCTTTTATGAAAGAGTCAAAAGAGAATGGGAGGGAAGCAGATGTGACAAACAGTTGGATGCCCGCCTACCACATGGGTTCGGTTACTGGTGCTTCCTAAAGAAGGCAAGGAAGACAGCGAGCTGACGTGATGGGCTTGCACAGTGAGCTGAAGCAACAAGATGACGCAATGAGATGACGCAATAAGGAGATGCAACAAGAGACACAACAAGCAGGGAGCAGATGTGATTCGAGCGATTGGGCGCCTCCCTCCCACACAGGAGGTCCCGGCTTCAGTTCCCAGTGCCTCCTAAAAAGAAGACGAGCAGACACAGAAAGTAGACAATGAACAGACACAGAGAGCAGAGCACAAACAATGAGGGGGTGGTAGAAATAAATAAATAAAATAAATCTTAAAAAGAGAGAGAGAGAGAATGGGGGATACACAAGGAGGAAACAGGGCAAGAGAAGGGAATTTTTCCAAGATATCAGAGGAGGGGGAAAGAATTGAGGGGTAACCAGGGGCTTCCGGGAGGATCCCAGGCAGTTGCCCAAGAAGGAGGAGGTCCGCTGCCCAAAGGAAAGGCCTTTGTGAAGGACCGCTGTGGCAGGTGTTCTAGAGGGTCCAGGAGCCCACAGGGCCCCCTGCCTCCAGCCCTCTCAGGAGGGGAACGTCCCCAGCCCTGAGCCCAAGGCACCCTCCAGGTGAGGCCTGCCCCACGTCCTCCCTTCTTTCCAGATCACCAGGAATGACTGTGGGCTCTGCTTCCACAGCCCCGCACACCTCAGCCAGTTGTGCCACCCTTCCACCTTCCCCACCCACACCACCGCCACAGGACCCAAAGACGCCCTATGCCTAAAGGGGAGAGTGACCCAGGCGCTGGGGACAGCTTCGCCCGTATCCGGGGGAAGGTGGCTGGATGGACTGAAAGCCAGACAGGAGGAGGGCCAGCGCGCTACTTCTGTCACTCGTTGAACCGCTGGCTGCCCCCTGTTCTCCGCCCCCTCGCCCGCTGGGCTGCAAGGGGTGGGGCTGGGCTGAGGACTGACCAGGGTGACAGTCCTCGGCTTCCCGTCAGCCCCTCTGTGCATTCCCAGTGCCCACGTGGTAGGGTGCTTTAGAAGTGCTGTTTTGCTTTTGGTTAATAGAATCCCTAGAGTTAATTCAAATAAAGTGTGGAAAGTTACAAATAGGGAAAGAGAAATTCCATGGAATTCCAAGAACAGGAGCTTTAAGTAGATCCCACAGCACCGTCCAGCCTGGGGATTGCCTGGGTTTGGTTCGGGTGCGGACCCTGGGACCCGCAGCCGCAGCTGGTGGGCGGTCAAGCCGTCGTCCCGCAGCTGCAGGAAAGAGGCAGGTGTCACATGAGGCGGGTCCTTTAGGAGGGACGCCCAGCTGGGCATGCCAGACAGAGGTGCTCAGGAACCTACCGCAGGAAGGGCGGGGTGGGCTGAGCTCAGAACCCCCGAGAGGCATGTCCTTCACCCTGACTCGGATTCCTGAGGCCGTGACCTCGTGAAGAGGCCCTTTGGGAGGTGGTGGTCTTTGCTGGGCTGTGGCCACCTGAGTCAGGTGGGCCTTAGTCTGTGCTCCTGGCGGCCCTACGGAAAGACATGGGAGAGCCGGGAGCCAGTCAGGAGTACCTGCAGGAGGGCTGGCCCTGTGACGGGGGCAGAGCCGCAGGCCAGGGACCCCCACGGACTGGGCAAGCCAGCACCAGAGCGCCCCAGACTTCTGGCCACCAAAACTGAGACAGGAAATGCCTGTTGTTTAAGGCAGCCCCTTGCTGGTATTGGTCACGGCAACCTGGCAAACTAAGATGGCTTTTGGGACCAGAAAGCGGGCTGCTGCTACATCAAATACCTAAGAATGTGGAAGTGGTTTTGGAATTGGGTCATGGGTAGAGGCAGGAAGAATTCGAGGTGCCTAATGGGGGTGGGCCTTCAGCCCCCTGGTGTTTGGGGAGGTCAGCTGACACCCCCAGGCTTCCGGGAGAGCACGCCACTCTGCAGGAATGGAAAAGGCCGGACTGCGCTCCAGGGGCCCAGGACAAGGCAGTCCACGGAGGCGCTCGGGCCTTGAAATCCGAATTTACCCCGCTGGTGTTCACATTTGCTTGGGGTGCATGGCCTGTGTTTCTTCAAATCCCTCTCCTTGGAGGGGAAACGTTGATTCTATGTCTAGAAAATTAAGGCCCGTGATTGAGAGCACAGGCTCCGGGGTAAAAAGACTCGAGTCCACCACTTATTAGCTTGTGGCCGTGAGAGAACTGCTTAGCGTTTTAAGCCTTGGCTTCACCATCTATAAAACGAGGATAAAAGTAAAGTGCACATCTCTAAGATATGGTGAGGCTAAAAGAAATACCCACGTAAAGTGCTTGGAGCGGCACCTGGCACGGGAGACGTAGTCAATGAGTGATAGCTAACAACGTTAAAGCCATCGCCATCCGTGTTACGTACTCGGATAAGGGCCGTCTGCAGACTTGTTCACAGACACAGAACAGAGGTGTGCAGAGGAGCTGCAGACTTTAAAAATTAAAAAATATGTAATATAGGTATATTTTACAGAGATTAATACAACGGGCTTGAAGACGAATCCTGGAAAAGGGACACATTTCCTGAGCAGCTGGTGAAATGGACTAGCAGGGTTCCTAACGTCTAGGAGAGGAAACATAGAGCAAACTGACCTTAGTTTCACTAAAAGATTTTTCTTGAACAAATTAGAAAATCAGGAAGAGCAGCCTTTTACGATGGACTCTGCCTCCTCTCTGAGGGGTGGCCCAGGACGGAAGGAATTTATGTCTGTCTGATCCCTTCTTCAGTTTGTGTTTCTTACCTGCCCAGGAGCTGCGGGCTCCTCCCCTCCCCGCACGTGCCAGCTGTGAGCTGAAACAGGAAAACGAATGAGGCCAGAGCACCTCCGGGGGCCAGAGCTGCTTCTCTTGGTTCCCGGGCAGCGTCTTTCCACGAGTGCCACTGCCTTGTCTCCCAGAGCCCTTCTGAGCAAAGCTAGAGAAATCCTTTTCACGATCATCCATGCCAAGGAGAGTTTGCAAGGAAAGCACACACATGCGCCATTGGCATAATTTACTGAATGCAGACAACGGAACTATTTTCACCTTCCGTCTAAGCAAAGGGTGGGTTTTCTACAATGAATCTGTGGGGCTCCCGGCACCCACACATTTCCCCAAGCCCAGCCTTCTCTAGGGTGCATTCTCAGCAAACAGCTTCCGCTGGCACGCAAGGTGACGTCACGTGAGCGATGCTTCAGGTCTGGCAAGGGTCCCACTTGCCTATCGCCTCCCGGGTCTCGGTGCCTAGATGGGACCCTGCATCTTTCCTTCATCTTCAAATTGTTCCCGTCCCTTGGCATCTCCCTGTTTCCCAGATGTAGATGATACTACCTCATCTGATTCCAAGAATCTTTCCCTGGGCTTTTCCCCGTGCGGTTCTTTGACGTCTTTTCAAGGAGTCCATATCTGGGCTGGGGGCTCTTCTCACCTGCTTGCTCTGCTCTCCTCAGCCGCGGTCGCTGTTTCGTTAAGCGCTCACTCGGTCCAGAGTCCCCAGTCGTGGGGCACGACTGCAATTACTTCCCCCGATGCAAAACGACTCTAACTGCCTGGAGGCACGAGGCTGCCCTCACCTCAGACACCGGCTGCGAATCCTGGGGCTCCCAGGCCACCCTCACTGTTGACTAATTAGCCACACGTGCAGGGCTCCCACCACCCCCTCAGGTTTGATCATTTGCTAGAGTGACTCACAGAATCCAGGAAGTGCTGCATTTACGGTTATAGTTATTATAGCAAAAGAGGATGCAAAGCGAAGGCAAAAGAAGAGATACATAGCGCGCGGTCTGGGAAGGTCTCGGTGCAAAGCTTCTGTGTATGTGAAGTCAGAGCGTGTCACCCTCACAGCACAGGGCCAGTCTTGGAGGCGCAGCCTGAA
>PVKH010007830.1:0-19943 GCA_004027955.1 Chaetophractus vellerosus | reverse complement strand
CCACCCCCACCCCTGCTGCTTATGCTTGCTGTGTTCATTTGCTTTGCGCTTTTCTGTGTCTACTTGTCTCCCCCTGCCGGGTCATCCCGCTGAGTCAGCTCATCCCGTGGCGGCTTGCCTTCACCAGGAGGCCCCGGGACCCGAACCCGGGGCCTCCCATGTGGTAAACCGGGGCCCAACCAATTGAGCCACAGCTGGTTCCCCTACTCTGTTTTAATGAGTGAAAAATCCCCTCATTACTATTTATTTAGTTATTTATTTAGCCTCTTCCAGCCTGTTTATTCTTTCAGCTGAATGAACTTTGGAATCACTTTTCCAGGTTTCAAAAAATTAATTGGGATTTAGATAGGAATTTCATTACAATAATTAATTTGGGATCATTGAAACATTTACAATATTGTCTTCCTATTTAGTATGTTTTTTTGGTGTCTGAGAAATATTTAGTAATTTTTACAATACAAATTCTGCACATATTTTCAAATGTTTACTCCTAGATATAGTCAATTTTCTTGTGTTAATAAACTTTTATCCCATTACATTTTCTATCTGGATATTGTTGGTTTTCTAAAAAGCTCTTATTTTTGGAACAAGCCATCTTTATATATTCTCTTAATACTTTAAAGATACTCTTCAGTTGATTCATTTGAATTTTCTAAGTGGACAGTCTTTCACACTATTATACATCTGATTTAATCATTTTTTAGCATCAGTCAGAGATTCCAGCTACTGCCAAGTAACAGCAGTACCTTGTATGCATCCTAGTGGTGCATTGCTCCTCACCATAAAGTAATTCTAATGTTCCTTAGTTAAATATGAGGTTGGCTGCTGAATTGAGATATGCTTTCTATATCATATTAAGTGAGTATTCTACCATTCCTATTTCACTACTGACTTTGTTGCTTAAAAGCAGAAATATTTATTGAAAATTAGGAAATCTGTCAGCTCATGGTTTCAATCTGACCTTTTCTATTTGTTATATTATAGGGTAGAGCATATTAATAAGTCTCTAATATAAAATCATCTTTGTTTTCAAGAAATAAACTCTACTTATCATGTGGTATCATTCTTTTAATATAGTATTAAATTTTCTTTAATAGCATTTTATTTATGATTTTTATAACTATATTTATGGCAAAAATGGACTGTGGTTTTATTTGTTTTATCTTTATTATATTGTTATTAAGTTTACACCAGCTTGTTGTAATAAACTCAGAAGACTGCCTCTTACTATTATCATTTTTTTTAAACATTCTGGAACAGTTTATATAGCATGAGAGTCACCTTAAAGTTTAATAAAACTTAGAAGTAAATTCTTTGGATCTAGTGGTTTTTTAGGGTAGCCAGTAATGCTTTTAATTTTTTCTTTGATTGGTGATTTTTACCCAAATTTTTAAAAATTAATTTTGAATGTGGGTGTAGCTCAGTGGTTGAGCAACTGCTTTGCAATTATAAGGTCCCAGGTTCAATTCCCAGTACCTCCTAAGGAGAAAAAAAAAAGAAGCAGCTGTGGTTAAAAGGCATGCCCAGTCAGAACATGGTGAACTGTCCTCAGAACACAGCTTGAGGAGGAGAGAACTTGTGTTCATGTAAACTTGCTCTTTATCTCATTCACAGTACCATCCTCCTGCTCTCAGTGATTCCTGGTATCTGCCACTCTCTGCTTTACTCTTTCCAAGGGGGGAAAACCTCAGTCTGCTGCTGGGTAGAAGAAAAACAGTTGCTTGGTTGCGAGGAGGGAACCACTGGTCTGCTTCTTAAACAGGCTCAGATTCATTTGTTTGTGTGTGTGTGTGTGTGTGTTAGTCCCAGCTTCACAACCCCTGAGCACCTGCTTTTAGAGGACCCTAGTATTACCAATGCCTGGGAGGGCCTAGCATTCGGTATCAGCTGGCTTTACCCACCACTGGCTTAAGATTCAGCTTTTTGGATCTGTTCAGTTTGTTACCACTCATCCATCTGCTTTCCATTTTCACAAGTTCTGTTACTTCTGCAGATCTCTTTGTTCTTATGGGGGTTTATGCTTTTAGCAGGATTTTGTGAGATGATAAAACTAGATGCATTATTTACTTCCTTATTTTTGGTGGTTTATTCTTTTTAAACTTTTTATATTGTTAATTGCAAGTCTACAGGAAAGTTGCAAGAACATAGACCTAGATTCACCAATCGTTAACATTTTTATATTTGCTTTATTTCTCTAATCTTGCTACATATATACATGCACATTATTATTATTATTACAATTTAAAAGTAAAGTATAGACCTCATGACCCATCACTCCTAGAAGCTTCAACATCTAACTCTTACATATGTGCTCAGGATCAATCATTCACAGCCTAAACAACGAACAAGACATTCGAAAAATGGGAGGATTTTCGAATTAATAAGTGTGATTAATAAGAATTATAAAATTCAGGAAATTTGACATTGTCAAAACATGGATGCAATGCTATTACCTGAAAGACCATATTCAAACTTTGCCAATTGTCCCAACAATGTCCCTTATAGCAACTCAGGATATAGTGCATCTAGTTGTCATGGCTCTTTAGTCTCCTTTAATGTATATCTGTTCCTTACATTTGGAAAGCTTCCTTAGCCTTTCTTTGTCTTTAATGACATTTGCAGTTTTGAATAGTACTGGCCAGTTGTTTGTAGAATGTTGTTCAATTGGGTTTATCTGATTAAAGTGACTAATTTAGGTTATCATTTCTGCCAATAATGCTACATAAATGATGCTGTGTCCTTCTGAGCATATTACATCAGGAGGCACATGCTGTCAATTTTGGTGTGATTAAATTTTACCACTTAGTTAAGGTAATATCAGCAACACTTCTCTATTCCAAAGGCAATTTTATCTCCCTTTGTAATTAATAAGCAATATTTGAGGAAAGACTTTAAGGTTGTATAAACATCTTATATCCCAAAAGACTTTCCCTAAATGGCATTAGCGTCCATTGGTGATTCTTACTTGAAATGATTATTAATATGGTGATTGAAAAATAGTAATTTTCTGAGTCTATCATTTCTTCTATCTTTAATAGTTGGCAATCTTCTATTACCACTCTTGTTTGCTCACTTGCTTATATATTTAATCAGCATGGCCTCAAAGATACTTTAACTCAATATGTAATATTTATTACTCATTATTTGTTTGGATGATCAAAATGTCCCGGATCTACCCAGTGGCAGTCCCTTCAGACTGACTCCTTACTTTCTGTTACAACAATGTGTTCCAGGCTTACTTTATATTTTCCCTACTCCATACCTGGATTTAGCCATTTCTCCAAGAAACCCAGGTGAAATATAATTTAAGAGTGAAAAAGTAAATTGATTAAAAGAATATAATAGGATTATGGAATATGCCAGAAGGCTCACTTAAGGTTTGGAGTAATAAATACAAAGTCGATCTAGTCAGCATATTTGTATAGTTTTTGCAAGCCAAGGAAACAGCTCCACAACCATCATGGAGTAAACAGAAAATTGGGTTTCATCAAGTTTCAAATTTGTAGAAAGTTTGATGAAGAAGAGTATCAAGGATGTTGAAGGTATATAAAAGGGAGTGATCATGGAATCTAAGCAAGACATGGGGGGAAGTGAACTGGGAGACAGACAGTGAAAAGATGGCAAAGTAAATAGATTGGATGATGTGAGAGGACCAATGGAAGGTGGCTGGAAAGATGAATGGTGGTGATCAGAAAGGCCAACCCTTGAGATAGACATAGGAGCTACTCATGATATTGACAATGTCAAAGTTTGTCTGTGGGGGTAGATGGTTGAGGTGGACTGTAGGAAAAGATTGTTGGAGGAAAGAAGATAAAGGAATTGAGAGGCCAGGGTATAGAGTGGCCCGTCCACGTGGGTATTGAAGTAACAAATTATCACCACAGTGGGGGTGGAGAGGAAAATCATGAAGAAGGAGTTAATGCCTGGAGGAAGGTGACTAGAGGGTTAGTAGAAGACTCCAACAAGCGGCACATGCTTCAAAGAAGCCAAGATATAAGAGAAGAGAGGAAGGAAAATTGTATGTGGCAACAGGGAACAAAGAGAACACCTATCCTACCTCCAGATCTTGAAGTATGTGCAGCATTGGAGGAAAAAATTCACTACTTAAGTGGGCTGCAGGTAAAGCTCTCAGGGTATTGCCAAATTTGAGTTTCAGCAAGAAGTGAAGCAAATGTTCAGTTATTTTGAGAATGAAGGAATTTTGCTGATTGTCAGGCTTTGAGTTACAGAAGTCCCAGTAGCACAGCTTAGAAGGTCTGAGAGTGGTGGGAGATTGGGTCTGATTCAGGGGTCTTCTGAGCTGTGTCTAATGAGAACAGAGAAGATGAGGAATTCTCAGACTGAGGAAGCTTCTAATGCTTTTTTAGGGGAAGAACTAAGTCAAGTTTACCGTTGCATCTTAGAGACTTAAAACATAGGAAACCATGTATTTAATTTACTGAGAATAAATACAGGTGAGAGAAATAAAACTGAATTCTGATAACATGAGATAAACGTTGACAGTGCATGTTTGTGGGCAAAACACATACAAGAATCATATCTTATATATTCTCAAACACTGAACATTAAGCCAGTACAATTGAAATAACTTGAAATGGTCTTCACAAAACAGATATTCTCTGATATGAAATGGAAGCCTTCATTATGAGCTATTAATTATTCTTTTAAAATGCTATCTATTGAATTATTTCATGCAAAATAACTTGCTAAAGTAAAACTGATATTTAGTGAAATCAGATTATGAGGGCATCTTAAAAGAATAACTGAGTAAACAAAATCACACCTGGAAACAATAGCTTTAACATTTTATTTATGGATTTAATGAGGTGTCAGAAGTAATATTTAGAAACAATTTGCATTTATTTCCTTTGCTTTTTTTTTTTTCAGGAAAACACACTCCTATCTGTCTTATATTTTCTTTTTGATACCAGAGTCTGACTTTTTGGGTTTTGTAGAATACTGTCCTTTTAGACTTCATTGTAGTGTTGAGGTTTGGGGGGTTGGGACTTAGGGAAGTGAGAGGAAAATCTCATTAACAGTAATGACACAGCCTCACCACCCCACTAGATTTAGGAGTCCAGTGCTTTGCTGATAATCCTTTATGCTATAATTAGATTTACAAAAATCTTATTGTCACCTGCGAATGTCAAATATGCCTCTAAACTGTGTTTCACATTTTGTCCTCAGAGGCAGTGCATCCAGGAAACAACCAGCATAAAGATGTGCAAATTCATACTCCTGAACTGCTGAGAAATACTTTAGTCCTAACTGAGTAACTGTCAGAGTGAGCTATATTTGCTCTTCCCGACTGACATGTAACAGGAGTTCAAGAAGCCACTTATTTTTCATTCGATTCTTACAAACGTGACTAAAAATAGAAGTTCAAGGCAGGGTTTTCACTCCATAGCTGAAGAAATCGCAGTGAGGAGCACCTGCCACGTGGAGCGTGGTTAATTAGCTTGGCGGTGCCAGCTGGCCTTTCTTGGACTATTGAGGGCATCCAGACAGCCAGGGAGGGTTCCATTATCCCCTGAGCAGGGAAGCCTGTGAGGAAGTGCTTTCCTTTGGCTAAGAGGACTCACTGTCCAAGGTGGGTGTGCTGGATCGTTTCATTAGGGCAGGCTGCTCTTCTGCACAATTTTAATTCAGTTACTGTCTCCAAGGTATTTCTTCATGGCATTGACATTTCCTGAGAGTAATTTGAGAGAGTGGAGGCATAATCAAGGAAATGAAGTATTTCTACTTCTCTACTAACTTTAGAACTGTAGAGGGGATAAATGCCAACGCTGAAACCTTGCTGGCAGGCTGAGTGTTCCCAGAAGAGAAGTAGTTGCCACTTGATGAGAATGAGAGAGACTGAGGAGGATGTTATCTAACTACAGACAGATCACGAAATAAAGCTGAAGGTTAGGCACTCCGTGGGCCTCCACAAGTAACTTCAACATTTGGTTCAGATTTGTTTTTTTGGTGCACAATGGGGCAAGAATTTAGTCTAGGAGCAAGGTGAAAATGTATGCAAGCAGCTGGATCCTACAATTTATAACTCTTAGTATGGTGACAGCTCACATCAGACAACAAGACTCCAGCCTAAGTAATGGTGGGGGAAAGGAGCTTGTGAAGCAAAGGTGAAAAGGGCAAATAGAAAGCAAGTGTTACGTCTCAAATAAATGGGGATTTTTTTTTCTGAGCAGTTATGTAGAATTCACGCTGCTGTATTACATGCTAAAGTAGCACTTAACAAAACGGCTCTCTCTGCTCTACCTCTCTCACCCCACCCATTTCATCCCTCCCTCCCTTCCTGTTTCCTCTCTCCCATCCTCTTTTCCTCCCTTCCTTTTCTCTCTCTCTTTCTTTTTCTTTCTGTCTGAAAGCCATGGTTTGGACTACCAAGTGGTGAGGTGTGGGGGTCAAGCTAGTTTCATTCAGTTGATAAAGGATGTGTGTTCAAGCTTCATTTTCCATTTCTTCTACCTTGTCTTCTTCCAAATGCAGAATGGTCTTTTATTTTCTTTACTTTCCAACTGCTCTACAAACTTGTTCACTTTACTCATCAACAGTGACACTATTGTCTAAATCAATCTCTCTAGAGCAGTCTTTTTCAAACTGCAGGTCTTGGCCTGTTAGCTGGTCATGAAATCAATTTAGCAGGTTCCAACCAGTGGCATTAAAAAAGAAAAAAAGAAATAGAATAGACAATATTTGAATACATTGCACATAGGGAAGGTGAGTATTGTTTGTATGAAATTGGTTTTAGTTAAATGTGTGAGTATATACTAGATTACTATGTAAGATACAGTCCTTAATGTGGGACACAGATAAGAAAGATTGGAAAATGCTGCAGAATAGTGGTAGGGATTCATTTGTGGCCACTGTGGGGGGCTTCAGGGATAGTGATCACAGTGTCCCACAAACCTGCTGCCTGGAATAACCACCATAGTGGCTATTCAGATGCTGTACTTCTGCTTTCTGACCCTCTTGGAGTTGCATTAGTTTCTGTCTGTTTTCCAAGCCTTCTCCATTTAGACAAATTTTATGAGTTCCTAATATCCTTCCAGTAAATTCTTTTGCTGCTGAAGCAAACCATAATTGGGTTCTGTTTCTTGCAAAGGTCCTTGATTGATGCTCTAATATCGAAGAGTTAAGTGTTAATCCACCTGATACCGAGGGCAACAAGAGTTCTGAAATGGGGAATGTCAGTCACAATTGGTGTCACAAATCCAAAATTAATGTGGTTTACTCCTTTCCCCCTTTTTTCCCCTCAGGAAAAAAAAAGCCAAGTTGAGTTCATTAATTAAAATCAAATAAATCCTCAAAGTCAGGCAATATTCTGACTATTGTTAATGAGAATTTTTATGAAATTTAATATGCCACATCACCCTTAATTAATATTCTCTGAGGGCCTACTGTTATACTTGGCAATTACAGTTGGAGAAGATTGTAAAGGGTCAAACTACCAGATGAAATGATTTCAAGAATGACAGTGTGCCTCAGTGCTGACATTTCAACCAATATATTAAACAATTTTTATTGACTTAGGATATAAACAGAGTCCTGTCTAGAAGTATTATATACATTACTTTATTTGTTTATAATGACACAAGATGAGAAACAATCTAAATATTTTAATGTTTAATTGCATATCTATTGATTTTTTAAATTTATTTTTATTTATTATACATCCTCCCCCCCCCCTTTTTATTTTTTGCTTGTTCTTGCTGTGTTCATTTTTCTCTGAATTCCTCTGTGACTGCTTGTCTCCCCCTGCTGGGGCGACCTGCCAAGTCAGCTCACTGGCGTGGCGGCCCGCCCGCCCGCAGGGGCTTGCCTTTGCCTGCGGCAGCATGCCCGCCTGCATTGGCTTGCCTTCTTGAGGCTGTCCGCCCGTTCGAGGAGGCCCAGGACCGAACCCGGGACCTCCCATGTGGTAAACCGGCGCCCTACCAACTGGGCTATACAGCTGGCCCCTCTATTGATTTTTATGCAGTGAAAAAAGAAAGTCATTCCTCTTTTGTGGACATGAGACAATCTCTGAGATGAATTAAGGGAAAGAAACAAAATGCACAATGATGCTTTTACTAAGACTTATTTTGTTAAAAACAGAAGAGAAAATTACATATTTGCTAGCATGTGCATCGAAATATCTGGAAAGAGCCACAAGAAACTGATACCTGTAGCAAGGGAAAGTGACTTGGGGACAGGGAAGGCTATTTTTCCCATTACCTTTTGAATTTTGTATTTTAAAAAATTAGTACATTTAAAATGAAGTAGTCTATTTTACCCAATGATGTTTAACTTTATTCTGTTTTTTTCTTTCTTTCTTTTTTCAGTTCTTTTTACTCTTTTTGCCTGAGCTTTAACACGATGAGAATTATAGACCCTAAAACTGTCTGTTTTGGGAGTGTGTGGAACTGAGATGAAGTAATTAGCCTTGATGAATCCTGGGTTACTAGGAACCCGCTAGCTCTTGACTTTCCAGGGTGAAATCTGGCCCTCATCACTTGGACCGAGTGTGTTTTGGCATATTGTGAGTGAGCAGGAACATCTGTTTTATTATTTTGCCTGAAGTATGACCACTTGTGTTTCTACAAATGGTGGGTATTTAAAATATGACACAAAGTGTGCATAAATAATAACTCTTCAGTGATGGGGACTCGATTGCTATCATAACTTATTGGTACTTGTGAAATGGACCCTTTTGTGGTACCCATGGTATCATTTGGTACGGTAAACCCTTGCTAGTGTGCGCTTCTCATCATAGGCATTGCTAAGAACATACATGACGAATAAATTTTTTTATATTTATGAAACAGATGAAAAAGTCTGGTATCATATACTAATTTTTCAAAAGGCACCGTAATCTACAGCAACATGAATAACACTTGGCTCATGATCTTTTGATGAACCCACAAGAAGAGAAAATAATTAAGTAGCTTTTAATAGGGTGCATATCTTTGTATTACTCCAATAATTAAAATGCCTATGATTACTATAAGTTCTAGTTTTCTATTTGCTTTGAACCTTTCCAGTACCCAGAATAACATAAATCCAAGATGGTTCTCTATTCCCCGAATAAGCAAATATGCTTATTCAGATAATATTAGCAATTTTGATGTGTAGAGATAAGTATCGCCATTTCATAGCATATTTCAAGAACTTCATCTAATGTTCTTAAAATATATTGGCTAAGTGGGGGCATTAATAATATTGTATATGCTGCTTAGTTTTATTATTAGAGGAATATTGGAAGATAAGGCCAGTTTAAACTTTCAGGTTCAACCCAATGTTATCTAATTCATTGTATGCATTTTAAGGTGTTGTATTTTCCACTGACACAACTTGCATGCCATCTGTCTGGTGAGGGAATATTTGAAGTCATGCCAGTTGGCAGCAATGGTTATTGCTGAGGCTGAAATTTGCCACTCTCCTTCTCTACCTCTACCCCTTGTGCAGTTATCCATAAATAAATGTATGGGAGCTATAGTGAATAGGGTTAAACAGTTCTACTATCCCTAGAGTTTCCATCCGTCCTGTACTTCCACCTTTTCTCTTGCTCTTTCCTTCTCTCTCTGTCTCTGTCTCTCTGTCTCTCTGAAGCTCTTGTAGATGGTGATCATGGTAGATTCTGGAGTAAAGATGATTACCCTTTCCAATGTTACCTATGAATTTTGGAATAGAAAATGTTATATTACTATGGAGTGAGACTCCAGAAGAAAGCATCAGGAGGCATAAAGCTGTAGGATTAGGAGTAATGAAAATCCCAGGCTGAGGGAACTGGTGATTCTGGAAAAAAATAAGGCAAGAAGGAAGAGAGAGACAATTTGTGGAGTAACAGATGTCTTAAGACTGAAATAGATCTTGGATTTGGCAAGAATTTATAAAAGCTTCAGAGATAACCCATGCTACCAAAGTTGACATTTTTCTTTATTGCCCAGCAGTTGGTTGACTTCAGTTAAGTTCAGCAGTACTAGCAAGGTGGGCCAAAAATTTGGCAAGGAAGCTGATTTAACCCAGAATACAGATATTAACTTGTAAACAGAAACACCCTTAGGTTTTATCTGGTTTCAAAATTATTTTAGATAATGCAAACAAATGAAAAATTCAAATTATGTATTGCTAATATCACTACACTTTCTTCTTGGCAATAATGCATTCCTAATCATGCTTTGTGGGTTCAGAATTCTTTAGATGGTTATTGTTACTTGGCCTTTGGCTTCCTAATAAACTGTGCTAAATGAGATATAGCAATACTCAACTAGAAATACACTTTGTCCTTTTCTACTGAGACATTTACATTTGTTTCTCCATTTGTGCTTCCAAAACATAAAAAACTCCCACATGGATACCCTTGACTATTTCATGTAGCAAAAGTGGTAAGACTATGCCCTTGATATTGATTAGGTACAGTGACATCTTGGACTAGACTCAGAGAAACACTCTACCGATTCCTCCATTACATGCATGAAACAGAGAGGTTTCTTCAGTTTTGTTTTTTATAGTGACACACTCTGACTGTTATTTTATATATCTATGTAGAGACACACTTCAATATCTAGAGAGTGGAGCCTAAGGATTAAAAGCATGAGCTTGGGAAGAGAGAAAATTTTTAGTTCAGATCTCAGCTTGACTACTTATTGGCTCTATGACTTTGGGCAAGTTACTTCATTTCTTTCTGAGTGTCAGTTTTTCATCTGTAAAATGGGGGAAATAATTATACCTATATTAAAGATAGTATGAAATGAGTTATGTGTAATTGATTTTTTCCTCTTGTGATCAGTACATTTCCTTTGCTAATGATTCACTTAACAGCTTAATGCTTTTCTTATTGTAATTATTTTTCAATAGAATGCTAATAAATCATTTTATTTGTTGTGAACATTTTTCTCAAATTCGTGGCCTTGCATTTTGTTTATGATATTTTAATGTGCAGTTTTAGAATTTTAATGTTGACAAACTTCCCTGTGATCCTCAGAATATTTCCTCCATTGCATTTTATATTAAGAAAGACCTTCCTTATTCATAAACAGGGGCATCCCAGATATATACATATTTTTCCTTGATTTTTATGCTTTAGTTTTACATTTATTTATTTCTTCAACTCATTTGTAACATATTTAGAATATGATATAAAGGGGCATCTTAAATAAATGTTCTTCCAAATAGTTAATTCACCGAATGGCATTAATTGCATAATTCTCCCACTTTTTCATGTTCTTAAAAATCACTTACTCAGTTCTTATTTTCCTAGGATTGGCTTCTAAGCTATTTTTCCGGTTACACTGATCTCTCTGTTAATTCTTCTGTCAGTTCTTCACTGTTTAGATTTTTCTATGTTTATAGCAGGCTTTACCATCTGGTCGGGCCAGTCCTCCTTCATTGGACTTTATCAAAATCTGGGGACTTTATATTTTCCTCCTGTTTTTCCAGACATGCTTTAAAATATGCAAGATATTTTGAATAATTTGTATTATCATGTTTTGAAAAAGTAGCACATGCACATGGTAAAAAGACAAATAAAGTAGACAGTAAATATTTTTCCCAACCTTGCCCCCAGGCTTCCCTCCTCAAAGGCACTTTTAACTTAGTGGTTAAAAGCACTGGCTCGAGTCAGAATGGCTGGGCTAAAAACACAGCAGTGTGAGCTTGAGCAAATTACTTAATCTCTTTTTGCTTTAGTTTCCTCATCTGAAAAGTAGGGATAATAATAGTACCCACTTCATATAATTGATCGGAGAATTAAATAATATAAGTAAACCAGTTAGAACAACTCCTGGCCCATTATAAGGGCTCAGTAAAATAGTTATTGCCAGGACAAGTTTCTTATAAATCCTTCTAGAGGTACTCTATGTATATTAAAGGCCATGTGCATTATACAAACACAGGGAAGCAAACAGTACATTCTTCTGGACATCTTTTTGAAATTAACAATAGAGTATAGAGATCATATATATATTATCTATATATACTATATATATCTTTATATACAATATTGGTATCTATAGAACTTCCTTATTCTTTTTTGTTTGATTTAAAAAAATTATTCTAGTAACATTAAAACAATCTAAGACTTCCCCTTTTAACCACAATTGAATATATAATTCTGTGCTGTTAATTATGGTGACAATATTGTGCTACCATCACCACCTTTTCCATCAACCCAAATAGAAATTCTGTAAAATTTAAGCATTAACTATCCATTCCCTAATTTCACCCAAGCCCATGGTAATCTAGATTCTAGTTTCTGATTCTATGAATTTACTCACTCTAATGAATTCATATCAATGATATCATACAATATTTGTCCTTTTGTATCTGGCTTCTTTTACTCAAAATGATGTCTTCAAAGTTCGCCCATGTTGTCACATGTATCAGAACTTCATTCCTTTTTATGGCTGAATAATATTTAATTATTTGTAAATAACACATCTTGTTTATCCATTCATCAGCTGATGGACACTTGGGTTGCTTCTATCTTTTGCAATTGTGAATAATGCTATGAAAAGTACTGTCCAAATATCTGTTCCAACTTATCCACTGCTGGTGGGAAAGTAGAATGGTGCAGCCATTGTGGAGGACAGTATGGTGCTTCCTCAGGAAGATAACTATAGATCTGCCATATGATCTAGCAATCCCACTGCTGGGTATATACCCAGAAGAATTGAAAGCAGGGACACAAACAGATATATGCACACCAATGTTCATAGCAGCACTATTCACTATTGCCAAAAGTTGGAAGCAATTCAAATGTCCATCAACAGATGAATGGAAAAACAAAATGTGGTATATTCATACAATGGAATATTACTCAGTTGTAAGAAGGAATGCAGTATTAACACATGGGATAACATGGATGAATCTTGAAGACCTTATGTTGAGTGAAGTAAGCCAAGCACTGAAGGACAAATATTACATGACCTCACTGATATGAATTAAGCAAATTGAGCAAACTCACAGAGTTAGAGTCTGAAAGATAGATTCATAGGAGACAGAAAGGAAGTAGAGGGTGGTGAGCTGATGCCCAAAGGGGTGAAATCTATGAAAAGGTGGAATGGTGTAGTTGTGCAGTGGATGAGCATGACAGTGGTGCAGTGATGTGATTGGGCTCAGCGGTACTGGTCCGTGCAGGGGAGTAGGAGAGGGTTTTGGGTTGGACTATCCATGGAACTGGGGGGAGGGTCAGGAGAAGAAGCAGGTGAACTATGGGGATTTCCAGGTCTGTGGTTAAAACTGCAATGCTGGGAATGTTCTTTTGACAAATATGGCAGGGGAGAGTTACTGGTGTAGGGTGTTGGATATGGTGAGTATGTGGGACAGGACGTTCCTGGGGCAGGCTTCTGTGGAATATGTAAGTGTTCATCTTGTCATAGTGTTTTATATCAGTGGGTGGAGACCCACAAAATAAACAAGAAAATATTAAACTCCCATCCGGGGAAATACTACTATGTTTTCAATTAGAGGAACAAGAATCCCTCAAGATCATAGGCAGTGTCTACTAAAAGAAAACAGACCAATATGTTAAACCCTCAATATTATTGCAAGTAACTATGAATCTTACTATTTAAAAATTGAAACAATTGTTACTGTAGGTTCCGAGGGGAAGGGGAGGGAAAATAGAATAGATGGAATGTAGTGCATTTTTAGGGCATTAGAATTGTTCAGCATGATCTTGCAATAACGGATACAGGCCACTTTAAGTTATGTCAAAACCCATAAAAATGTATGATCCAAAATGTAAACCATATGTAAAACATCGACCATAGTTAGTAGTAGCAATGCTTCAATATTTGTACATCAATTGTAACAAATGTACAATCCACACGTAAAATTTTATTAATAGGGTAGAGGGGAAAGGGCGGAGAGTGTTGGGTATATGTGAATCCCCTATATTTTCTATGTAACTTTTCTGTACCCTAAAGCTTCTTTGAAGAGAAAATTGAAAAATAAGACACTGGGGGAATGTATGGAAGAAAATGTCACTATACCCACAGGACAACAGATCTTATAGTGATAAAAGACACAATGTCTAAAAATTATTTTTTATTATCTCAAATTAAAAGAAAAATTTTTTGTATTTTATTATTTTTAAAATTATTTAATTTTCTTATTAATTTTATTTGGTTATTTTGTTTGCTTCATTTTTGAAGAGGTTTTGGATCACAGAATGGCCACAATTGTGGCAGGGGAAGATCACTGATGCAGGGTGTCAGTGATGGGGGGATATATGGGAAGTGGTTCACCTAGAGCATGCCTCTAAGGCATATGAAGATGTTCAAGGGTTCATGGGGCATTGTCTTGGTGGGTGGGGATCCACACAATTACCTAAAGAATATTGAATTCCCATCCTGGGGAGTTCTGCTACATTCTCTAATAGGACAGCAAGAATCCCCCCAAGTACAAGGACAGTGCCTAGTGAAGGAAGACAGACCATTATGCCAGGCTCTTGATAGTGATGATTGTACTTATCAACCTTTGCTTGTGTAATTGAAACTTAGCCTAGTATTATGTATTGTCTCAGAGTTACCTCCTGAAAGCCTCCTTGTTGCTCAAATGTGGCCTTTCTTTAAGCCAAACTCAGCATATAAACACACTACCTTCCCCCCAGTGTGGGACATGACTCCCAGGGATGAGCCTCCCTGGCACCAAGGGATTATTACCAAGTGCCAACTAGCAATGTATCTGGAAAAAGACCTTGACCAAAAGGGGGAAATGGTAAATACAAATGAGTTTTTATGGCTAAGAGACTTAAAAATGAATCAGGAGGTCATTCCAGAGGTTACACTTATGCACGTCTCAGCAGGATCACATTGACTGCCACAGCAAATTGTGCCTCAAATAGTGGGGCTCTTGAGGGCTCTAGTGACATCCAGAAACTACAAGCATGGCAGACAGCTCAGGAATTTGGCACCCTGTCAGTGGGCCTTACTTTGGAATTTATGCTCCCCAGTGCAACAGAGTTAGACTCATTTATAGGTTCTCTACACCAAACTCTTCTGCCCCTTTTACTTGAACCTATAATTAGCACTATACTTGATAAATATATGCCCCAGAAACTTAAACCTTTGATTTGTCCATGTGCCAGTTGAGCCTTGAATTTCTGCAGAGTTGCAATACCTACTCTCCAATTCATTGGACTCACCCAGGACAACTAAGAAGGAGATGATGATGGACAACGCCCATCCCAAGGAACAGAGAGTGTCTGCAACTGCAAGCAAGATAGTTCCATCTATCTGCCCCATGGGATCTAAGCTCCCTCTCAATTAGAAACAGAATGGGCATCATCATCCCCAAATCCTCGATTGGGGAATGAACAATGGACTAAAGCAGACTTATTATTATTTTATTATAGACATTATTATTCTAGCAATGTAAGAACTTTTATCATTGATAAGTGGGCACCAGAGGTTCTGAGGATGGGGAAGGGAAGAATAGGTGTAATATGGGGGAATTTTCAGGACATTGGAGTTGTCCTATATGACACCGAAGTGATGGATACAGGCTATTTTATATTTTGTCATAACCTACAAAATTGTGCAGAACAGAGTGTAAACTATAATATAAACTGTAATCCATAGTTAGTAGTGATGTTTCAATGTGTGCTCATCAGTTGTAACAAATGTACCACACTAATGAGGGATGTTGTTGATGTGGGAAAATGTGGGAGGGGAATGGAGTGGGGCATATGGGAATCCCTTATATTTTTTATGTAACATTTATATAATCTAAAGCTTCTTCAAAAATAAAAAAATTAATTAAAATAACATGTAATAGTACAATTATAAAAATAATAAAATGTTTTCTCAAAAGTAAAAAAAATATGTGTTCCAGTACCTATTTCAATTTGGGGGGGGGGGGGATATATGCCTGGAAGTGAGATTGCTGGGTCATATAGTATTATTTACTTATTTTCTGAGGAAGCACCAAACTGTCTTCCACAGTGCCTGCACTATACATTACCACAAACAATGAATGAGTGTTTCCTCTTTCTCCACATCCTCTCCAACACTTGTAATTTTCCGCTTTTTTTTTGGTGTGTTTTTTGCTGTTGTTGAAATTGTACCCATTCTAGTGGGTGTGAAATGGTTCTCATTGTGGTTTGGGGTTGCATTTTGTTAATAGTAATGACGTTGAACACCTTTTCATGTGCTTTTTGGCTATTTGTATATCTTCTTTGGAGAAGTCTATTAAAGACTTTTACTAATTTTTAAAATTGGGTTGTCTTTTTATTATTGAGTTATAGGATTTCTTTGTATAGTCTGAATATTAAATCCTTATCTGATTGTGGTTTCCAAATATTTTCTCCCATGGTGTAAGTTGTCATTTATTTTTATAATCAAATCTTTTGATACACAAAAGTTTTAAATTTTGATGAGGTCCCATTTATCTATTTTTCTTTTGTTGCTTGTGCTTTGGGTGTAAAGTCTAAGAAACCATTGCCTAACACAAGATCCTAAAGATGCTTCCTTATGTTTTCTTCTGGTAGTTTTATAATTATGACTCTTATAATTAGGTCTTTGATCCATTTTGAGTTGATATTTGCATATGGTGTGAGATAGAGGTCCACCTTCATTCTTTTGCAAATGGAGATCTAGTTTTCCCAGCACCATTTTTGAAGAGACTATTCTTTCCAAGGAGTGGACTTGGTACCCTTGTCAAATATCAGTTATCTATAAACATTAGGGTTTATTTCTGAACTCTCAATTCAGTTCCATTAGTCTATCTGTCTGTCCTTGTCCAGTTCCATGTGCTTTTGATTACTGTGGCTTTGTAATAGGTTTTAAGATTGGGAAGTGTGAGTCTTCAAATTTAGTTCTTCTTTTTCAAGATGACTTTAGCTATTTGGAGCCCCTTACCCTTCCATATCACTTTGATGATTGCCATTCCCAGTTCTGCAAAGAAGCTGTTGCAATTTCAATTGGGATTCCATTGTATCTATAAATTGCTTTGGGTAGAATTGACATGTTAACAAAATTTAGTCTCCCCATCTGTGAACATGGAATGTCCTTCCATTTATTTAGGTCTTCTTTGATTTCTTTTAGCAACAAAGATTTCTGTGCTCAAGTCCTTTACATCCTGGGTTAAATTTATTGTAGATATATGATTCTTTTAGTTGCTTTTGTGAATGGAAATTTTTCTTGATTTCTCCTTCAGTTTGTACGTTATTAATGTATAGAAACACTACTGATTTTTGAGTGTTGATTTTGTACCCCATCACTTTGCTGAATTCATTTATTAGCTCTTGGAACTTTGTTGTGGATTTTTTAGAATTTTCTGTAGATAGGATCATGTCATCTGCAAATAGGGAAAATTTCACTTCTTCCTTTCCAATTTGGATGCCTTTTTTTCTTTCTCTTGCTTAATTGCCCTAGTTAGAATTTCCAGTACAATGCTGAATAATAGTGGTGACAGTGAGCATCCTTGTCTTATTCCTGATCTTAGATGGAAAACTTTCAGTCTTTACCATTGAGAGTATAATGTTAGCTGAGGGTTTTTCATATATCTGTTAATATTTTTTTCATATATTAGGGGGTCTACTATTAGATGCATATATATTTATAATTGTTGTGTCTTTTTGTTGAATTGCCCCTTTTATCACTATATCTTCTTTGCTCCTTGTAACAGTTTTTGACATAAAGTCATTTTATCTGATATTAGCACAGCTATCACACCTCTCACTTGGTTAATAATTATATATTTTTACATCCTTTTGCATTCTATCACTTTCAACCTACTTTTACTTTTGAATTTAAGGTGAGTCTCCTCTGAACAGCATATTGTTGGGTTGTACTTTTCTACCTATTCTTCCATTCTATGTATTTTGACTAGAGTTTAATTCATTTACATTTAAAGTCATTATTAATAATGCAGGAACTTTTCCTGCCATTTTGTTAGTTTGTCTTTGTAAATCTTATTTCTTTTTTGATCCCCAATTCTTTCATCAATGCCTACTTCCATATTTATTTGTGTTTTTGTATTGTATCATTTTGAGCCCCTTCTCCTTTCTTCTGAATATCTTTTCATGTATTTTGCTTGTGTTTACAATGGGTCTAAAATTTAACATCCTAGATCTGTAACAATCATATTTGATTTGAGACCAACTCATCTTCAACAGTGCACATATACACTGTTCCTATGCCCCTACCCCCATTTTTTGGTACTTCTACAAATTATATCTTCTTACATCATATGTCCAAAATCATAGAACAGTCTCTTAAGGTCTGTTTGTTCTTTTTACCATTACTTTTTATACATTTGCACTTGAAAAAAATAAAGTACAATAGTATTAGCATTTATGATTACCCATAAGATGACCTTTACTGGACTTTTCTATTTCTTTATCCTGCTTTAATCCACTGTCCTTGACCTACTGTCCTTTAATTAGTGCACTTTCCCTTCATTCTTTAGCAGTGCTAAAGAAATCCCTTTAGCATTGCTTGTAGGGCAGGTCTAGTAGTAAAGGTCATCTTTTATCTGGGAATGCCTTAATCACTCCCTCATTTTTTGAGGAGGGTCTGGCTGGATATAAAATTCTTGGTTAACAGTTGTTGTCTCTTAGCACTTAATATTTCAACATACTCTCTTCTTGCCTCCATGGTTTCTGATGAGTAATCAGCACTTAATCTAATTGGGACTTCCTTGTATGTAACACATTGCATTTCTCTTGCAGCTTTCAGTTCTCTCTTCTTGTTCATGGCATTGAACAATTTGATTACTATGTGTCTAGGCATGGTTCTTTTTGAGTTTATCCTGTTTGGGGTTCATTAGGTTTCTGAATGTGCATATTCATGTCTTTGATTAAATTTGTGACGTTTTCTCCGATTATTTCTTTTAGTATCCTTTTTGCCCCTTTTTTTCTTTCTTCTCCTTCTGGGACTCCCATAATACATCTATTGGTACATTGATGGTGCCCTACTGGTTTCTTGGGTCTGTTAGTTATTTTTTATTTTTTTTTCTTTCTGCTCCTCAGTCTGAATAATTTCAACTGTCTTGACTTTAAGATCACTGATTCTTTCTTCACCTACCTCCAATCTACTGTTGAAACCATCTAGCGAATTTTTCATTTCAGTTATTGTGTTCTTCAACTTCAGTATTTCTGTTTTGTTCCTATTCAGAATCTCAGAGATCCCATATTTTTCATTCAATGTTTTCCTCATGCCATTTAGTTATTTTCCCATGTATTCCTTTATCTTGTTGAGCATACTGAGGATATTTTTTTAAATTCTCAGTCCAGTAAGCTCAATGCTGTTATTCTTCATCGATAGTTTTTTATATTTTTGTCTTGTTCCTTTGCATGGACCATCATTTCCTGTTTGTTTGTTTGACTAGTAATATTTTTTGCACATGGTATATTTTAATAATTTAAAGTATTAACTCTGTGATTTAGTCCCTGAGATGTCTGTTCTTTCCGTTTATATTCAGCTAGTAATATGACAGATTTTTTTTTAATTCCAGGTGTTAATCAAAATAAACAAACCCAAGTGAAAAGCATCTTTCACTGCATTTGAAAACTGACTCTTTGGCTGGTGGTTTCCTTCAGAGCTTAACCCTCCCATCAAGAAGATCAGCCCAAGGCAAATGTAAAGTACAGGGTCCCCTCAGTCTTATCTGAGACTGCCTGGAGCCCTGGAGCCCTGGAGCCTGCCTCCCTTCCTGGTCTTAGGAATTCCTTGTTCACAGTTTATAGGAATTCTAGAGAGTACCTCCTCTACTTTCTTTGAAATAGAATCCCTCTCTCTCCTGGATGACCCCCTAAATGACTTAATGCAGGTAGTCCTTTGCCCCAGGCCTCTTGAACATAATTGCTTCTTACACTGTCCTAGCAGTTTGCAAACCACTTCTCTGTCCTCAGGACAAATTCTGGGAGGGCCAGCCCCAGACAAGTTCCCTGTGTCAGACTCTGAGACTTCCACTAGAAAGACTAACACTGACATTCATGCATCCCAATATGT
>PVKH010007829.1:0-19909 GCA_004027955.1 Chaetophractus vellerosus | reverse complement strand
GCAGATGTCAGCAACCATCTTGCTCCAACACGTGGCAACAGATTATGGTGAGGGAAATAACTTATGCTTTATGGCCTGTTAACTGTAAGCTTCTATCCCAAATAAATACCCTTTGGTATTTGGTAATGGGTTCCTATCATGCCCTCTGTTCAGGAACCTCCCTAGGTTATAACAGGATAGAAACAAGTTGCTATGACACTTATTCATATGAAATGAAAGTGGAGGAGATTAGGGGAAGTTTTATAAACAAATATTAATTTTAGGATTATTTATAGTTAGTATCCAGAGTGTATACTACAAGCACTTTTATTTTATGGTATATATCTTACCTTAACTTCCACATGTGCCATCAGTACTGCAAAATTGGTTAGGTGGTTACAAGAGCATGTAGTATGTGTCTTATTTGTTGTCAGGAGCCGACAGCCTTGTGTTGACCAATAACCTGTCATTGTGCGCTTGGAATAGCTCCAAAATGAACAGTTAGGGTTGAAGTTCTCCTCTGACTGCTACAGGGAAGAAATCAATAAAGCCAATAACTACTTTATGATCACCTAAATTAGGTAGGCACTTTCTTTACATCTTACACAACTTCATACTCTGTTCCAATTTTTGTTAAAGTGTCTACCAGTGTAATTATATTAAGTGGGGCTCATCAATTCCAAGCAAATTTGATTATATGTTGTTGTTTATATTCCCCTTGGTTAGAGGTATGCTCACTGTTTTGTTTTATTTTAATAATTTCAAAGGAATACTAGAATCAATGTTAATTGACATTGCAAAGTAAAGAAGTTAATTGCTCTAAATAATCAACTTTTGAAAGGATGGTCTTTAGAAGTTCTTGTTCAATTTACAACTACAATCTTTAAATATACATGCATGTACACCTATATATAGATGTACAGACATACATCAATTACTCGTAATATCTTATATGAAGCCATGTTCAATTCCATTTAACATAGTGTTAGCTTTTTTCATTATGAAGCAGAATTTGGAAATAATCTATTTATGAATTTTTAACAAAAGGATTTACATATACAAGAAATATTACCCTTCCTCAAAATCTCATCTGTGAAAAAAAATCACCAGTAATGTGTTAATAGATATGTATTGCTGTCTCAAATAATAGAAAAAATATAAAAATAAGATTAATACACTTCATGCTTATGTTATATGAATATGAATAATGTGGACAACTACCCTTGATATGCCATTTTCTTACCTTGATATGTTTAACAGTAAACACCACAGGATCAGCCAAATAAACCTTATTACTGAATTCTTTGTTTATTGCTGCTGTAATAACAGGTGAATTGACAATGACAGAATGATTTGTGGACATCGCCTCTGTTCCCAACTTCATACTGGCATTCTCAGTGGACAAATACGGACCCAAGTTGTTATACAGGACAAAGGCCACCCTGATCTCACCTAAAATAAATGCAAATATGAATTAGAAATTCATGAGAAACTCTGATTAGACTGCACATTTTACTTATATTAGTGAGTTCTAATTATATTATAATAAAATCTGTTTAAGACTATGTATTCACAACAAAAATTCAAGCATTCTTTCTGAACACTGAGGGAACAATTGAATTTGTTGTTGGGATTAGATGAGATAAAAGTGTCTGGACAGAACTTTTGAGGAGTAATAATACTTCTGCAACATGTTGAGCTGCCTTTTGTATGTTATTTTTTGAATTCAAAATAAAGTTTGAATTAAAAAAGAATAAAATAAAATTCAATCATTCCTTCTAACTAAATTGCCAATTTATTCATAGGGTAAGAAAGAAAGTCAAATGCTGCTGAAACACCTATGCCTATACCTGTACCTGTACCTATACTTGTACCTGTACCTATACCTATACCTACACCTACACCTATACCTATACCTGTACCTCTACCTGCACCTATATCTATCCCTATTGCACTCCAATTCAAAACTAAAACAAGATGATCATAGATCAAAACAAAAACCAGAACCATAAATCTTCTAGAACAAAACACAGGTAATATCTGTGACCTTGGAGAAAGTAAAAATGCCTTGGATAGGACCCAAAAGAAAAATATGACCCATAAGAGAAACAGTTGAAAAAATAAACCTTATCAAAATTAAAAATTTGTGTTATCAAAATACAGGATTAAGAAGATGAACAGGCAAGCCACAGACAAGGAAACATACACACACACCCATATTCTGGACTCACAAATATATAAAGCATTTCTGCAAATCAGCAATAAAAGAATGAACAATCCATTAAAAATGGCAAAAGCCTTAAACATATGCTTAACAAAAAAAGATCTATGAAAGGCCAACAAATGTGACAAATGATAAGTATCATTAGTCATCAGGGAACTGCAAATTAAAATCATAATTTAATGCCATTTTATACATACTAGAATGTTTAAAATTGAAAATAATGACAGCACTGATGTTGGTAAAGTAGTGGAACAATTGGTACTCTTGTACATTGCTGATGAGAGTAAAAGAGTTGAGTTCAATCATTTGGAGTACTGTTTGGCAATTTCTTATAAACATAAATCTACCTTCCCTAGATAAGTGAAAACATATACCCACAAAAAGACTCAAACAAAAATGTGCAAAGTATCCTTATTTTCATAATAGCCCCAAACTGGAGACAAATGAAATACCTATCAAGAGGAGACTGGATAAACAAATTAAGGTATATTCGAATAATGGAATATACTATGCAGCAATAAACCCAAACTACTGATATATAGAGCATCATGAATGAAGCTTAAAAATACTATACTTAGTTAAGAAGCCAGGCAGAAAAAAAGAACATACTGTATGCTTCCAATTACATAAAATCTAAGAACAGATAAAATTTGCCTATGGAGATAATTAGGAGAGAGAGGTTTCATCAGGTTGGGAGCTAGGGGTAGAAGACTGGAAAGAGGCATCAGGGAACTTTCTGGGGTAATAGAATGAGCTTTATAACTTGTTTTAGGTGATATTACACAGGTATGAACAACTGTTAAACTCATAAAACTAAATACTTAAGATATGTGCATTTTATTGTATGTAAAGATAGCTCTATTAAATTTTTACTTTTCCTAAAAAAATAAAGGATTCAAAGCCTTTAACTGTTTTAAAACTCAAATATCAGGCTCTTTTAAAGTCATCTCCTGAGAGCTACCAAGTTCTTTTGCCTTATGGTATTCCTTATCACAATCTTTTACCTACAATCCTCTGTGAAAATAACCTTCTTTAACAGTTTTTTTTAAATCATCTCATTTCCTTTCTTATAAAGAGCCAAGCCCTTTGTCTTACTGTATAAACTTATATCTGTTCATCAATAGACAAATAATGCCCCAAATACCTTGGTTTCTAAGATAAAGAAGTCACAGTTCCTATCTTTGATGATTTTATTGTCATGTGAGGAGACAGAGAGAATACGTAGAGTCAAATAGGAAGAAAGACAAAAAAAAAAATTAGTAGGATTTTGAAAGAGAAGGGAACTCCCCAGTATCTGAACAATATTACCATGTTTGCAAAATTCCCTACTCTAAAGATTTATGGACACAGAAATGGCATAAACTTACTTCCCAGCCTGCCTTGCAAATAAATTTGTTTTGGCACCTGAGGTAGAAGCACTAGCCCAGATTTGAATGAGGAGCTAGTGACATGAAGAAGCAGGGTCAGGGGAGGTGGTGCAGTAGTAGGAACAGCACAGTACCTCACCCACAGTTCACTGGTGGCAGCAGTGACATCGCACAGCAACGGTTACGTGCTAGGATACAGGCTGCTGTTGGCCTCCTCACTTTTTACAATTTTGGGGGCTGATTCTCTAGCCTTCTCTGTGATTCTGTGAGCTATCCATTATCCTTCCAGTAATCCAGAAAAGAGATTATGAGGAGAGCCACATAAAGGAAGGGGACATTCTTAAACTTTCAATAAATTATCCGTTACAGTAATGTACTAACAATAGTAACTCAACTCACTATATACTTCTTATTTCTTGACTTCTTGACTGTTAGAACATAGATTTTAATTTCAATTCTTTAGCTTCAGATTTACTACAAATTCTGCTTATTTGAATGCTAAATATGGGAACATCCATGTATTTTTCTTGTAGACATTAACAATTTTTATTTTTATGGCTTATAATTGGCTGCAATTCATTTTGATTCTCACTGTGGCCCATTGTCATGCTGCCATTCCACCTGTTCCACCAGTGTTCTTAGTCACAAATCACCATCATAGATTGTCCACAACGAAATTAATGACTTTAAAAAAAGTTATATTAGCTTAGTAAATAATAAATGAAAACAGAACTTAAAACTAATATGCAAATATTTCAATCCCCATTAGCTTTGTTTCTGGAAGTTCATGTATGTATGGAATAAATCTTTGGAGTTTATTGTTTTGCCAAGCAATATCCAAGCACTAATACCAGTGAACTGGAGAGACAAGGTCCCTGTTCTCATGGAGCTTATATCCAACAGGGAGAGTTAGAAAATATAGCAATATAATTTGTTGTTATGGTAAGTGGGTAAGTGCTATACAGGAGATAAATATGGCTAATGGGAAAAGAGTAACTGAGAAAGACAGGAATTAAGGGGGGACTGGGAAGACTCTCCCTAAGGAGGTGAGATTTATGCTGAGAAGTGAATGGTAAAGAGGCTGACATTCAAAGAAGTGTAAAAATTGCATTATAGGGAGAGAAAACAGAAAATATAAAAACAAAAACCTGATGCAGGAACATGCTTTCTCATTCAAGGAACAGAATCAAGATGAGTCTGGAGCACAGGGATAACATGCTGAAGGTGTGGCAGACAGCAGGAAGGAGGTGAGCTGTGTTTTGCCTGGTAGGCCTATGTAAGTCACTGATTTCATTGTAAGTCTAATTGGAAGTGAAATGGTCAGATTTATGTTTCAGGAACAACACTCTTGGCAATAGGTTACACTGTTGGGGAGCAAGTGTGGAAGCAAAGAAATTAGTTAGGAAGTTACTGTAGGAGTCTGATTTTGCTCTATAAATCCTATAGTGCTGCCTCAAAAAACCCCATAGTCAAATTAGCAACATAATAATGATTTATAGGTTCAATCTTATAATATTCCTAACACTTATAAAGAATTTTATTCTGATGATGACAAATATATTTTGTTTTTATTGATATTATTTAATAAGATCTCTCATCTTTCTATCACCTGATTGCTCATCTTCCTATCACCTAATTGTTTAAGCAATCTCACTTCCTTGCCAAAAAAAAGATATTTTAAAAATGTAATATTAGTGAAGCATGAGACATTCTTTCTCTATGAGATTATTTACTTACTGAACTTAAATTATATTCAGTAAATTCAATCTAGTACTAAGCTAACCTATATTTACCAGTTCCATTCCCCAAAAAGATCTCTTCATGTTTAAATTTTGTATATATTTTGCACATTTAAACAATTTTCCCATTTTATTCGCAAAGGAAAAGTATAGGAACGTTCTCAAAAAGAATTTGAGTAAGAGTGAAAACTAATTAAAAATTATCAGTAGAGATCCCATTAAAAACATTTAGCAGAAGCTAAATCTATCAACTCAGTGAGATATTCCTTTCAAGCAAAAAAGTTAGGGGATCTGACTTTTATTTCCTTCCTGTTACAGATGCGATCATGGCTCCAGCAAAGAAATGTTCAAGTCCTACCCCCCAGTTCTGTGGATGTGACCTCATCTGTAAACAGGATCTTTGAAGGTGGTATTAGGGTAAGGCCAAATGAATCAGGATGGGCCTTAATCCAATCTGACTGGAGTCCTTAAAAGCAGAGGAAATTTGAATACCATCAGGAGTAGTAGACAGAAGGACACAGATTGCCCAGTGACTGAGGCAGAGACTGAGTTATGGGCTGCAGAGTGCCACAGCCTTTCAGAAAGAGCATGATCCTGTCTACACCTTGACTTTAGACTTCAAGCCCCAAAACTGAGACGATGAATTCCTATTATTCAAGCAAAAGGTCTGTGGTTCTGTTGCAGCAGTGCTGGCAAACTACGACATGTCACATTTAAGTGTCTAACACTTTACTACAGCCAAATACTAATGAAATAATTCCCAAATCTGACCTAGAAATTCACAGAGCAAATATCATTGTTATAGTGATGGTGCTCCATATAAGAGAGAGGAAGAAGAGGAGAGCACTTTGACAGTGGATCTAAAATTCCAAGCAAAGAGCCAATGACTTGATGGCCAGTTCAATTCCATCAAGCTTAAAACATAAACTTTAACCTACCATTTCGACCATTTTGTTTTAAAGTGTTTGCAGAAAGCTGGATAGTGCTTCCATGACCCATGTTTTCTGGAAATTTTAGGTCTTCTAAATTTCCTTCTGTGCTCAGCCTTGCAACTTCTAATTCTGTTAACAGCAAAAAGATGTCAGTGCTCATTTAGAAATATGCCACAACTTTAATAATTCCCTAAATCACTGAAATATTTCTGAAATTAAAAGTGATCTTAATGCTCTACATGTGATTTGTGGTAGTGTAATCTATATACAAATACGTAATTTGCTAGTAAATTTATTTTTTCAAAATGAAGCCTATAAGTGTTATCAAAGTCATATAAATAAGAATGCAAATATATCAATGATAAACCAGAAATTTTTAAATTCAAGCCCAAATCCATATACTGTCATTGGCTATAAGTTGATTTTCAAAATATTATCTTTATTTTATGAATTCAGTAAAAATCCTCTTATAATGTGGAGCTGTAGTATTATATTGATATTGATCTATCTTTTAATCTAATAAGTTTATACAAGCTTTATCAAATCTCCTGAAATAAAACTGTCAGCTACATCCTTACAAGCAGCCAAAACAGGTCTATACTCTTTACGAGCCAAATAACACAATTATTAAAATCATGTTATCACTGTCACTTAAACGACTCATTTCCTTATAGTATATAATTCAAAGACATACATATTTTACCTAAGGACCAGACCCACAATCCATTTATTAGGAAGATAACATTTTAAATAGTACAAACATACATATATACATACATACATTCATTAAAAATTTAAGAAGCAAAAAGACCTCATTGTAAGTGTTCTCAGGCTAATATATCTGAAATTGAAGTGTCCTAAGAAGGATCATATACTTAACTATGGAGACCCTTTTAAACCAATGACAGGTGATCCCTTCCTAATTACAGAAAAATAATAATTTATCACCATTGCAATAAAGCAGCACTCATAATATCTGGGACACCATAGACACTTTTTTGTTTTCCCTCTTTTGCTGTACAAGGGATTCTGGACCTTCTGTAAAACAAGGGCCACTTACGAATATTGTCTGTGTTCTCCCTGACAATGTCTGTTTTCAAAAGGTTATCAGCCAGCACAAAAGCACTTTCCTCCACAGTGTCAAGCAACATGGTGGCTGCGCGTAGTTGATCACTTGTAGTCAGGTCTCGCCATGCATTCAAAGCTTGTGGCTGGAGGAGGTTGTTAACTGTCTCAACCATTGCCTACAAAAGGAAGAACAGAATGACAGAGGTCTCTAGTGAACCCACACAACTGTCAGAAATCCAGGTATACATGTTGCCCAGCAAGCATGGATCAACGGTGTGCATGAGTTCAGTACTGTCCCAGCCTCCCCTGTGACACGCTGCAGTGGAAGCATTCATTATTTTGTTCTGTAAAGCCCTAGCTGAGACTTTTCAAGGCAAGAGGAAACCCTGTTTTTGTTTTGAAGGACGACGAATACAGCCATGCTTGCTTCTTAGAATCAAAAGCATAGGCTTCAAGAAAACTACAATCACATAATTAAACTATTTGGTTGGGGAAATGTTGGCAAGTAATTTGAACGAATCTTTCTAACATATCACCCACACATTTTTTTTTTTAATATTGTCTATACATGACCAAAAAACTGGAGGTTTGAATACAACAGAGATTTAGAAAAGAATGACTACAAACAGGAAAACACAAGAATTGCTGCTTATAGGTTGAGGACTCACTAAGCAAACCAAATTTTTTTAGTCCGCTAGTAGAATAACAGAATGGGGAAATATCAAAGCATACATACTCCTAGCAGCTTTGAATATGTTATGTGTCAAAAGAAATCTTCTTCATGCTGTTTACTATTAGGGAGGAAAACAAAGTGTCGGACCTCTCTACCTATGGCCTTCAGGTGTTTTCTCTTAAAAAAAAAATCAGTGGTAGGTACACTCACATATAGAGATAAGGCACTATATTTCTCATTGCTTCATTGAGTAGAATCATCTCTGCAGATGCTTTATGCTTTAGGTTACAGAGAAAAAGCATCTCTCCCAATAAGAAAGACTCATTCAAACATAGAGAATTGCAAAATAGCCTGTAGATCATAAATATGCATCTAATTCAGAAACAAAGTTGAGTAAGTAGCCAACACAGTTTCCAGGCAGCACATAGGTGTTTTGAAACAGGACTCGCATTTTTAACACGTTGGCAGAGGGATTGGGAGAGATGGGAGAAATAGCCATCACACTGTGGGGTTTTCTACTGGCTGGTGTTTTCATAGGAACCAAGTAACAACTATTAAAAATTCAGCTTCATAATGAAATACCTTGGCTACCAATTAATACCAGTTTCAAAAATTAATTTGTCTTTTGAGGAAAGTTATTTTTCTTGATATTTTCTTAAGTATTCCAAATTCTTGCCAAAAATCAACATCACTGAACTTTTATGTAAAATAGTCCTACTCACAACTTGGGTACATTTGCACCATTTAAAGAAAACAAACAAACCAAAAAAAAAAAAATCTCAGATGAGTTTAATGACTGGGCATTTTCACAGCGTGCTTAGTGCTGTCATTTGTTCTGGGTTTAAAGCATGATCCATTAGCAAGGCAAAAGCATCTCTGGATCATAATGGAATGATGTGGTTTCCAGTAAATTCCCTAGAAAGCTAATGCCAACAGAATATGCCAGAAAGGAGGTGAATGATGGGGGGGTTGGGGGGGAGAAGTGTATATATTTCTTGAAGCCAAACAGAGAACAAAGATTTATTGAGTGCAAATAAGTATTCTTTCTGGGATTTTATGATCCTCTAAATTCATTATAAATATTCTGAAAGTCCCATATGCAATAAAAATGATGCCTGCTCCTTAAAGAGTAGCCATTTTAGCATTAGTTAACAATCTTACAATAATTAACCATACCTCGGGAAAAATTTATTGGGGAAAATACAATATTTCTGCTCTGCCTTTCACTGATTCTGTTTATTAAACTTCATAAAATGAAAAATGAAAATAAAAAGAAAGAAAAAGAAACTACTAAATAGTCACAACTTCTCAAATATAAAAAATTAATATTTGTTTTTTCCTTATGCATTTATGCATTTGTACATTGTATGCACAAATGATGACATCTGGTCACAAAATATGTTCTCAAATTAGGTATTTGCATTGCTTTCATTAACTCAACAAGTCTTTTAAAAACAGATTAATTTTCATTTTATTTGGTTAACTCTATTTAGAACACAGGTTGAACAGTGAATGTACTGCGAATTTGATTATGCTTAGAGCAGGTGCTGGCACATAACACTAAGGCCCAACAGCTGTGATTGATTTTTTTCTTTCCTGTTTTCAAAATTTTTTTCTCACTCGAAATTTACAGTCTAAGTTAAAAAAAAAAAAAGGTTCATCCTGAATTTATCTTATAAAATGTTGTCATCCTCATCATAAGTCTCAATCCAGGAGAAAAAAAATAAATCCAACCACTTAATGGTTTTGACATGTAAAGCCTGAAATAATCTAAAATTTGGAGAAGTAAATTTATTCAATAAGGTTCTTGCCAGAAACCGAATATGTCTCACTGCATTTTCTTTTTTTAAAAAATGCTAGAACCTGAATAAGAGACGAACACCGAGAGAATTTGTTTTCTAATTCTGCCGTTAAATTTCAGTGTGCCCTTAAACAAATTATGTTTTTGAACCAATCAACAAAGTGTGAAGCACACAAGAAAGTAAGTCTCATCATGTTTCACTTTGAGGGTAGAGGTGGATATTACCCTTCTCAGTATACAGTTAATGGACCAGCATCTAAATTACTTTTCCTCTCTCTCTTTTTTTTAAATTGTGGAAACACATACACAGTATAAATTTCTCATATCAACCACTCCCAAGCATACAATTCACTGGGATTAATCATATTAGCAATATTGTGCTACTTTCACTACCACCCATTGCCAGAACTTTCCCATCACCCAAAACAGAAACCCTGTAGCCATTATGCATAAACTTCCCATCCCCAACCCCCACCTCCTGTAACCTATACTCTACTTTCTGTCTATGAATTTGCATATTCTAGCTATTTCATATAAGTGGAATCATACATTATCTGTCCCTTTGTATCTGACTCATTTCATTCAATATGATGTCTTCAAGAATCATCTATGTAGTAGCATGTATCAAAACATTCTAAATGATTTTGCCTTACTAAAAATCAAGTCCAGAGCACAATTACATGTTCTGGGTAAAAACAGTCGACTTTGCTTCAAGGTCTGGATGTAATTACAAGAGTTGCAATAAGTGTTGTATATTGCAAAAATATATTCCAAAGGGTATGTTATATGTATGATCCTTGTATGTTTGTTAAAAAGATGTTCTATTACTTTATAATCATACTTTATATATTTTAAAAGGGAAAATTTACTTGTTATTTCTACTATGAAAAAAAACTTTGGAAAACAGCTATATAGCCTTGCTTTTACTTCTGTAATTATTGTAAGAGAGGAGGGTAAAATTTGAGGCTGAAAGACATAGTGAGCAAGTTGATAAGGAAAAAAAATATGCAGGGAATGTGTTGGGTTTGGGGTGAGGGAAATGTATGGTGCATGAAAAATGAGGGTGGAAATATGAGCAGTGGTGGAAGAAATGGTAGGAAGAAGTCAGATCGTAGAAGGTCTTCATATCATGCTAAGGAGTTTGGGCTTTATTATGTAGAAAGTGTATAGCCATTAAAGATTTTTAAACAGAGGACTTTATTTCAGAAAATTTTCTCTGAAAACATATTAATGGTTGAACGGAAAGTAGAATTATGAAGCCAAGAAAAATAACAAAATGGGGAATGAATTCTATATTAAACTCACTCATTATCTTTAAAAGTTACAATATTTAGATATTACAATGCAGCTCAATATTTATTGAGTTACAATAAAGCAAAAATTATAAATATGCAAATTGTCTTTAGACATCCCATTAGAAAACTGAGTAATTATTTAGTATTAGCAGATAAATTGAAATTAAGCAGAAAAAATTTGTAAATATCTGCTTAGTAATATGAAACTTTATTTTACTCTTTGCTTTCAAACCTTGACTTTTTGATATGCTCTTCTAAATGCAATATTTGTCAATATAATCTACAATCATTATGATGAATAATGCTATTTTACAGCTACTATAGTAAATATCATTATGTTTTGACATTTTTCCTAATGTCTAAATCTCAGGATATGTTGAGAAAGAGAAATAAATGACTTCAACTTTCTGCTATTCCCATCTCCTGCTTCCTGTCATTTTATTTTTATTTTAGTAAAAGATAATACAGTTTACATTGATTTATAATTTGAAAAAAGATAAAAACAAGCTTTCTTTAATTCTTTATTTCTGAATGCTTGAAGTGAAGTTTATCAGTTGAGAATAAAACAAAACTGAATGAAAGTTTTAAATCACTACTGAATAGGGCACATTGCACTTCAACTGTGTTTAGATATTGACTCAAATAAAAAATTTGAAGGTCAAATGTTAGAGGAGTCTTCAAAATAGTTTAGAACTTGCAGATTTTTTTATTAGAAGTCAAGTTGAGTGACTGATATTTACACATCTGATCAATAAACCTAAGGTTCTTTTTATAACCACTGTCATTTAATATTATTAAGCATATAAAAGCGACTAATCTCTGAACTCCCTTTTTTATTACAGTGAAGTGCTGGCATTTTCAAGTCTTAATTAAAATTAGATTGTATAACACAACTGACCTTAATATAATAATAAGAACCTTTAACAGTATAAGAAGAGAAAGTAAAATATCTTAGAAAAGACTCTGCCTTTTCAAGATCCTTTGTTTTTTTTTAAAAAAAAAAACAAAACAGTAATGCTATTGACTGTATTACTTCTTAAATTTAGTTTGAGGATATATGATTGAATGCTGTCAAATAAATCTACATTATATTTAAGGAATTTAAATGTATCATAAACTGGACTCAACCTTCTTCATAACTCAATATTAATAAAACAAATATTAATTGAGCATCTTCAATGTGGCTCATTCTTGTTGTCATGCAACAAGAATGACAAATGTTCTTCCTTCCCTCAAAGTGTTAACAATATAGTGGGGTCATCCAATTAAAATACAACATGGCAAGCATTATAATAACGGAAATATAGGGTTCAAGCTTTGTATTGAAAAATTGAATTTCAAGCTAAAATTCAAGGTTGTCCAAAGCTGGCTAAAGAAAGGGGCAAGAGGTCCTGCATGTGCTTATGGGGATAGAGGGGAACAGATTAATGCACTTTGGAGGAAATGAAAAAACTCCTTATGGTAGACCAAAGAGTGCAAGGGGTTTGGGTAAGTGAAGGCTAGATCTCAAAGAGGCTTCCAAACTGCATTAAGATATTTTGAATTCCTCTTGAAGGCAACTGGAAGCAACTAAAAGATTTTAAATAGGGGAGTGATATACATTGGTTAGTATTTATCGAGTGTGTTCTAGACACTTATCTGAATGCCTTACATGTATTAACTCACTTAAATTTCACAATAATCCAAAGGTAGGGATTTTATCCTCATCTTGCAGATGAGTAATTTGAGATTCAGAGATGTAACTCACTAAAGGTTAATTTGCTAACACCTGGCAGAACCCGGCATTAAATCCATGCATTCATTCTAGCTCTGGGGATGGAGAAAAGTACAAAGATTTTGGAAGTATTTAATAGGAGAAAAGTACAAAGATTTTGGAAGTATTTAAAAGGATTTACTGATTAAAGTTAGTTGGTGAGAGAGATGAACTGCAATGCACAGAATTTTGGCAACAAGGTGATGATGATGACAATCAGTTAAAATGTTAATAAAGGAAGAGGAAGAATGTTTTGTTGTTCTTCTTTAGAAGGTAGTGGATGTGTGGGAGGCTGTGTGGAATGTTATTTAATTCAGGTTTACCTGTAAAGTACCTAAGTGACATTAATTAGAAAAGTCCATATAGCTTTAGGAATTATGAATTGAAACAGTCTCATTGGAATTTCTGACAATCCCAGATAAGCTGAGTTGAGGAAGAAGAATTGATGACCCAAAACAACAGAGGGGCTGACACATGAATTGGGTCTTGACAGATAAGTCAAAATCTTGGTATAATCTAAACAGAAGGTACTGCAACTACAAAGGCACAGAGACATAAACTGCAAGTACTTAGATGGTTCAGGAGTGTAAGGTCCAAGGTGATGGGAGGGACCAGTGAAAGGTGTGAGAGTCAAAAAGGAGGGAGTCAGGAGTGTGGCCAGGTGGCTTGGACCGAGCAGGCTTTCCTTCCAGGTGGATTGCGTAAAATACACTTTCAGTCTCTTGTCTTCTATTCATCATGGCTTCTATCCAGGTGAAAGAACTGGAGAAGTGTGTCTCAGGTCAGGCCTTTGACCTAATACTCAACCCTCAGTCAAAAGAATCCATCCCAGAATTTCCCCTTCCCCTCCAAAGAAGAAGGATCTTTCCCTGAAGGAAATTCAGAGGAAGTTAGCAGCTGTAGAAGAAAGATGCGAGTCCCATGAAGCTGAGGTCTTGAAGCAGTTTGCTGAGAAATGAGAGGATGAAAAAGAAGTGCTTCAGAAAACAATAGAAGAGAATATCAACTTCAGTAAAATGGCAGAAGAGAAATTGGTCCACAAAATGGAAGCCAACAAGAACGGAGAGGCACACATGGCTGCCAAACTGGAGTGTTTGCAAGAAAAGAACAAGCACATTGAACAAGTATGGAAGAACAAAGAGTCCAAAGATCCTGTTGATGAGACTGAAGCTAATTTGTTCTGAGAACTAACCTTCTCCCCCTCTCCTTCCTAAATATTCAGTCTGCACAGGCCAATGTCATTTTATTTTGTCCCCCCTGACAAAATATTCTAGAAGCTAATATAGGACTATATAGGTAGATCCAGACTTATGATGTTGTTTTAGGGGCTAAAGGGAAGAAACTAACGGAGTTTATCTCTTTTTCTAAAGTGTTGAGGTCTTTCTAATGTAGGTATTTTTTCTTGTTGTATCGTTTCTACTTTACTACACCTGGTGGACTGGGTTAATGGTTAGTACTGTATTGGCTCTATGAAATTATGTTTGTGGAAAGCGTATGTAGCGGCTTCTTTCAAACTGTTAGATGCTGAATATCTGTTCACTTTAAAATCCAAATTCTGATTCGTTTACCAGTTGCTCCTGTACTTGAATGGTTAATAAAACTGCACAGTGGGGGAAAAAAATAAAGAAAAGGAGGGAGTCAGATACTTTCAACATTGTATTCCTCAAAAAGGGATTTTCCTGAGGGCAAAAGAGAGTAAAGGACAGTCTTTGAGTAGGGCCAAGATATGATCAGATTTGCATTTTCAAATATTACTCAGAAAGCAGTATAGAGAACAGAGAAATTTATAAATTTGTAAAGCAGCTTAACAATATTTTTGAGAATCACCTACATAAAGGTGAGAGGTGAAGCTGTAGGAATGGAGACTGGAGGGAAACTATGTTTTCAGCCAGACTAATCCTTTGAAAATATCATGTCATGACCCTGATTCAAGCTCTTTCATGGCATTCAGGCTCTTGATTCCTTCCCATAGCTTTCCTACCACTGCATTTCTCCCTCAGCCCATTGCTTTGGTGACCTGGGCCTACTTTCTCTTCCTGGACTCATCAACCACTTCTTGCTTGACTACGTTTGCCCCGGGGTGGAATGCTCTTTTTCAAGATGGGCACACGGCTGACACCACACTGCCAGGACTCAGCTTCACTGTGATTTCCTCATGGAGCCTTCCCTGATCCACAAAACCTACTTGAAAGTGACCAAGCATTCACTTTTAATCACCTGGCTCTGTTTTAATTCTTTGCATAGTATCTCTGCCATTTTATTATTCTTATGGATTAATTTAGTGTCCCCTTCCTCCCCACCCTCCAACCTGCTGAACCAGGATGGGAGCTGTACAACATTCTGTCTTTAGCTCTGATTCCTTGCACCTGGTACAGTGAATGAAACACAATAAGAGATCATTAAATATTGTTTGAGTGAGTGAATGAATCAATCAATTGAAAAAAAAATCTATGCTATTCTCAAGCTATGGAGGTTAGTTAATTTTTATTGGAAAATATATTTATATATATGACTTTAAAAGTACAGGCTTGTAGGAAAGTCTGAAAACTGTCATAGCTTAGAGGAATCCAAGGAGACATGATGACTAAATGTAATGCGGTATCCTGGATAGGATCCTGAAACAGAAAAAGGGCATTAGATTAAAAACTAAGGAAATCTGAATAAGCTATGAACTTTAATCAATAATTATAGTATCAATATTGCTTCTTTAATGGTAACAAGTTTACCATACTGACGTAGCATGTTAATAACAGTGGAAAATGTGAGGGGGAAGCCAAGGGATTGGTAACTGTACTATCGGTTTTCTGTATAAATAATGCTGTCTTAAAAAAAATAAATTCTATTCATTTAAAAACTGCTTGTAAAAAGTTAAAGATGCAGAAGTATATAAATTAGAACCTAAAAATGCATTTTTTGAATGCCATCACCCACTCTACCCATTAAGAATAACTTTTGACACTTTGTTGTAGAGTCTTCCAGATTTGTAAATATTTACACACACACAAACAAATGTGGTCGCTATAATAATGTTGTTATCTATTATTTTTTCTGTTTTTTTTTTCACTTTATAATACATCACAACCATTATATTAGTCAGGGTTCTTCAGAAAAACAGAATTTGGGATATATACATACTTACATATATCATAAATACACACATGCAGAGAGAGAGAGAGAGTAAGAGAGAGAGAGATTGGTTGATTGATTATTTTAAGTCTGGCTCACGCAACTGAGTGGGCTGGCAAGTCCGAATTCTGTAGGGCAGACTGTAAACTAGAAACTCCAATAAAGGTGATTTTGAAGTCTGGCAAGTCTAAACTTCATAGGGCAGGCCACAAGCTGGAAACCTCTGATAAAGGTGATGCAGAAGTTGATTCTGAATCCTTCAGGGGAAACTGGCTAACTAAAGCAGACATAGAAATTCTTCTTTCTGATTCCTGAAATCTTCAGTTCTGGTTTTTAAAACTTCCAACTGATTGAATGAGGAGATGCCCCATATTGCTGAGGGTAATCTCCTTTATTGATTGTAGGTGCAGGCAACCAGATACAATCAACTGATTATAGCTGTAAATCCATCAATGAAATACCTTCATAGTAACAATCAGGCCAGTGCTTGCATGACCAAACAACTCGACACCATAACCTAGCCTAGATGAAACAAGAAATTAACCATTAAGCTCATTTTTCTAAGTCAATACAGGCAGGACTGCCTCATTCTGAGACTAAAGAATATTCAATTATTTGGTGTGCCATAGTTTATTCAACCAATTTGCTATCGATGAACAGTCATCTTGCTCTGCTGATAAAACCTATGATACAAGTTCATCCTTGTGATCATCTCTATACATGTGTCTTCTTTTCGATGGCTGAGTGCCATTCCACTGTGTGCATCTGAAACGAGCTACTCCCACAATCCTTCTTCTAGGCAAGGAAGAATAACACTGCTGTGTGACTGTATGACAAGTTTTATAAAGAAACACTATAAAAATGTGGATGTGAGTACAAATAGTCTTCTCTGGGAAGATATTTAAGAGGCTGATAACAGAGATTTCTTTGGGTAGAAGAGTTGAATGACTAGGGAGAGGAATGAGATGTACACAATGCTGTTTTTGTTTTGTCTACAAAGTGATTGGCTTCTGATTATGACTAATCCAACAAACATTTGAATCTGAACTTAAAGGTTCAAAAGTTACCCTAATATTGTCAAAATTCTATTGTAGGCTGTGGAGTGGGTGTAGTTCAGTGGTTGAGCCTTGTATGTATGAGGTCCAGGGTTCAATCCCTGGTACCTCCTAAAAAAAGAGAAAAAACTGTAGTAGGTTACTACATCAAAAATTGGATGAAGGCATCATTATTTATTATTAAATAAGAAAAAAGTATTTTAGCTGAGTCTGGGAATGCCCGTTGCCCAATATCGCCCTTGCCTTAGACAGATTATTGGAGACTATGTCCAGCTGCAAAGCTACAAATATTAATACAGTGTTCAGTTATGAAAATAGGGTAGCTCTGAGATGTGATAAGAAATAGGTGGGAAAGTTCTAAAAACGGTGAATCCTAGTCCTTGTTGTTCTTCCTGCTTCGAGATAAGCCCCGAAGTGATAAGAACCTAAATAGCCATCTAGTCATTTTGTGGATGGAAGCCAGGAACAAAGAATAATGAAGCAGAAAAAAGGTGAAGTTTTGTTCTCTGATTATTTCATGGAGATTTCATGTTAATTTTGAATGACTTCATCTGCACTTTGTGAATAAAGTCCTGGTTTCTGTAAGCCACCACATTCAAGTTTCTGTTATAATCAGCTCTAAAAGAATTAATAACTGACATGTTAGATAAGGGAACATATAACAATTATAACTCTGTTGGGAGCAGTCCTAAAAAATCATTTGTGTTGCTTTTTTTTCTGTCCCAAACCATCAGGCATCTTCTTTACTGCAAATTATTCTTTAAACTCCCTCCCACCTTTTTTTTTCAGAAAGGCTAATATATTTCAGAAAGTAAGATTTTAAATCTATAATCCTGTTTTTAAAATCTTTTTCCTTCTGGTTAGCCATGATCATAAAGCTTTTAACGAAATAAGTAAACTGATATATATTCTCTTGAATTTGCATAGGAATAATATCTATTTATATTCTTCTATGTACTTAAAACTTCTCTAAAGGTAAATGTGTGTTCAGAGAGCAATAATGCGTTAGAATGGACTTTAAAGAATCAGTTGTAGTTAATAGTTCATGACCTGGGCTTTGATCAGGGACTTAAGTCAGAGAAGAGTCTACAATTTGTTGAAAAGAAGAGAGAAAATAATTTTGTTTTATTTAAAAACAAGAGGTTTTTTTTTTCCACCCTTATTAGAATTACGTCTGAAACATTCACAAACCATTTATAAACAAACAGCAGCTGGAACATTTGTTTATTTATAGGAAATGTGCAAAATGGAAGAAGCAGAAATGACTTTGTAAAGCAGCCATCTCTTGTTTAACCTAAAATATGCGCCAGGGGATTTTTGAGAGATTCCCGGAATGATGTTCTTCTGACGTCAAAGCAGGATCTCCTGTCCTTTAGAGGTCTTTGAATCATTAGATTTATGAACTGACCTGTTCAAGCTCTTAAATAATATCTGTGAAATTTACTCTGCTTACATTATGTGTCGTTTTACTGTCTTTTGATTCAGTGATTTATTTATAACAACATTTCACAACTCCAACTTACAGAAGGGAATTCTTATAACTGTTCTTCATCTAAAGAAAACTATGATGGTTTTGTAGGTTGAAGTCACTTTCTTTGATCTCAATGTCTTTTAACAATAGGTCCAGGGCACTAGAAACATGCAGGGTGCAGATTTATATTTTCTCTCTTACTGACACAAATCAAGTACAGATTTATCAAGCTGTGAAATATATTAAGTTCACAGAGTTTTAACAAAGGGTTACCAAACCACAAGAACCTGCTGCGACAGAAACTACTTTCAGATGTCCTTTTAATTATATTAAATGAAAGTTTGGTTTGGCTTTGATGCTTATGGGCAAACATCGAAATCTCTTGAAAGAGCTGCTAAAAATACTCCCTGTTGCCATAGTTAATATACTACATTGTAGATACCCACTAGCCAATTTATTCTAGCCACTTTAACAAGGATATCCAGGCTGACAGGCCACACAGAATAGTATCACAAGTCAAGCAGAGCACAAATCATTAGAGGACTCTCAAAGTGGTTTGACATGCACCACAGAGCTCTTTGTCGCACAGGCAATTAAATGACCAAACAAGGATTTTGAAAATACTCATTAATTTCTTCCTTCCAGTATAAATGGAGGTTGGAATTCTTCTTGTCTTATGCACCAAAAGCACACAAGTAAAACTGGCATAATTCAATTTGCAATTTGTCAAAGGTGCAAATAGCAAATTTGGTTCACAGAAAACTCTGCAGTAATAGCATAAAAAAAAATGAAAGGAATAGGTTAAAATGTTTAGATATTAGACATCATAATATAGATATGTGGGATTTGGAATTTTTTAATTAATTGAAAGTTGACATTACTTTCATCCTTGAAAAACTGCATCAGCATTTCTGAACAGATTCAGCAACATTTGACCTCATTTCTTCTTCTTTAAAGCAAGAACTTTGGTTGACCCAAGGATACTGCACTTTCTTGGTTGCTTTTTAGTTTCCATTGCTGGTTCTTCTTCCTCTCTGTGACTTGGTAATAGTGCAGTGTCGTGGGGATTACTCCTATTCTTTCCTCCTCTCTCTACACTCATTTCCTTAATGAACTCATCCTTTACACTGGCTTTAAATATCATGCTAAGCAAAACTCTCCCAAATATTTTTCTTGCCAGCCCTTTGGAATGAACTCCATGCATATATATCTTACTGCCATTTTTAGCATCTCTACTTGCTATCTAATAGGAATCTCAAACTTAATATGCCCCAAAGTGAATCTCTTTTCTTGCCCCATTCCAATCAGTCACAGATAGAGCATCTCAGTAAATGATTTCATCTTTTCAGTTGCTCAGGCCCAATGTGTCTGTCAATTTTTTTTTTTTAAAGATTTATTTATTTTATTACATATCTCCCCTTCCCCC
>PVKH010007828.1:0-19906 GCA_004027955.1 Chaetophractus vellerosus | reverse complement strand
GTTGAAAAAGCCTGTCTAAATGGGAAGGATGAGATGAGACTGGGGTGCCAATCATTGCAAATGTCTCACATAATTTAAATTTATCCCACTGCTTTCCCCCTTTCTCCCTCCTGCCCAATCACACCTTATTATCTTCCTTTTACATGGTCTCCGTGGGATGAGCTGCTGTCTCTCCCGCAGCCCTTTCAGCCTGCTTCCTCTCCCAGTCCACTCTCGTCTGCTTTCCATCTCCCCACAGGTCTTCCTTCTGCCCTCCACCTTCCTCTTCCCTGTTAGAGGTTTTCCTCCTTAAATCTTTGTGGGTCCTAAGGAAGGTGAAAAATGAATGTGCCCAGCCTGCCATCCTGAACTGAACCTTATGTGTGTTTTGTATATATAGAAGTTTTTGTTTTTTTTTTTTAATTTTATGTAACCAAATATACAGATGTTTCCTTTTGGCTCCCACCTTTGGTGTTGTGTTTAGAAAGTCATTATCCAATTTTAAAAGTATGTTTTCTTTTAGTACTTTTATGAATTCTTCTTTACATTTGGTCTTTATTAATTTCCAGAATTTATTTTGGTGAGTAGAATAGTTGGCAGCTCTATCTTCTGTCTAAATGATTAACCAGTTGCCCCACTATCATTTATTAAGTAATCCAAAGATTTGAAATCCCGTTTTTCATCAAGTATTAACTTCTTACATACGTTTGTCTGTTTCTGTACGTTTGTTGTTCAGAATTCTGTCTACACTAGCGTCAAACTTTTAATCATTGTGAGTTAAGAATTCATTTTATATCTGAAGGGCAATGTCTCTTCTTTCTCAAAATATTTCTCTTCATTTTGAAAATATTCCTAGCTGCTCTTGTGTTCTCTCTTGCCTTCTGCAACAAGAGAAGTTTGCAGTAGTATACCAGTTTGAATGTGGCTGCAGTAGGTCCGTCCATCTCTTAACTCTTCCTCAGCATTTTTTCCAGCTGGGCAGAAGAGGTAGAACTTCTCTGTTCCACTGTTTCCCTGTCCCACCCAGGTTTTGCTCTCACTTGGGTAGGATTGAAAAATGCAGTACATGCCAATAACTCTTGTCCTGTCTGAATGTATACCTGAATCAACGTCCAGGTGTAGTTAAGTGGAGCCAAAAGGAGAATGGCCACTTGGCCAGATTTCACTCCCCTCGCTGCAGGTGTCCTTCCACTGCCTGGTACCTGCCAGTACCTCCTCAGCCTAGCTAACCACCTGCCTATCTCTGGCAGTCTGACACAGCTTCCTTTACAACCCCCCTCAGGAATGTATAGATGGCTTTGAGACCATCTTGTCAGACTCCGTCTTTCCCACCCCATCTGCTTTCCTTCCCAATGTGTGTCAGCACATGAAGTTTCTAAGCTCTGCCTCAGTGCTCAAGCAGAGCTGGGCACCTAGCAGTTCAATAAATACTCATTTAATTAAACGTACACAGAAACATTGCAGCATAAATGCAGCCAGAAGCATAAGTACTTGCTTCCTGGCAGGAAGGATGCCAAGACACCTACACTTTGGAATCTCTGTGGGCATGGAGCCTGTGTTTGAGGTAGATAGAATTTCAACCATCAAAAACTCATCTTGAAATGAAAAAAATGGCCCCCTTTGCACAAATCTCTCTTCAACAAAAAAGTTAAAATGCTAAAATTAAATGTTTTCTGTAGAAGATATTCTACTGAAACCCTATTCCAGTGCTGTCCAGTAGAAAAATAGAAATATAATGTAGGCCATATGTATTTATACATTTTCTAGTAGCCATATTTAAAAGGTTAAAAAAAAAACCAGATGAAATTACTTTTAACATTTTTATTTAACCCAGTATATCCAAAATATTATATCATCATATAATCAAAGAGAAGTATACTGATATGCTTTACATTCTTTTTATGTTTGAAAATCTTTTTTTATTTGGAACTTTTACACTTACAGCACATATGAATCTGGATTAGCCTCATTTCAACGGCTCCGTTGCCACATGGACCTAGTGGCTACCCTATTAGACAGCAGAGCCTTCCAGTTCTGGGCTCATCTTATTTCTAAATTCTGGGATCATCTTGCTTTATTCTTGTATTGAAAATAATCAGTTCCCAAGTCAGGGTACGTGTACAGAACTACCCGGAGGCTTTTAAAAATATGTATCCCCGCCTGTACCCCTCAGTTGATCTATTGAGATAAAAATCTCTGGTCATGTATGTTTTGAAAAAGGTACATAGGTGATTCTGATGAGTAAAATTAGTAAGATCTACTGAACTAATTCAATTTTTTTTCATTTCACCTATGAGGAAACACTTCAGGGTGATCAAGCACTTTTCCCATGACTACATAGTGTATTAGCCAGCTAAAGGGGTGCTGATGCAAAATACCAGAAATCTGTTGGGTCTTATAGAGGGTACTTATTTGGGGTAGAAGCTTACAGTTACCAGGCCGTAAAGCGTAAGTAACTTCCCGCACCAAAGTCTGTTGCCACGTGTTGGAGCAAGATGGCTGCCAACATCTGTAGGAGTTCAGGCTTCCTGGGTTCCTCTCTTCCCAGGGCTTGTTTCTCTCCTGGCTCAGCTGCCTGCTCTCTCCACAAGGCCAGCTGTAGACTCTAGGCGACCGGCTGTTTCTGTCCGTGGGGCTCCAATCTCTCTGCTCCTCTGTGTGCTCACTTCCCAGGCTCCAGCATTACAACTCCAACTCCCTTCTCTGCTGTGTAGTTTCCTCTGAGTCCCCGCGCTTCAAGGGGGCAGGGGCGCAATGCCCTACTGACGTGGTCCAATCAAAGCCTAGTCATAATTTGTTCATGCCCCGGGGCAGACCGGTTTACAAACATAATCCAGTATCTATTTTTGGAATTCATAACTATATCAAACTGCCACATGCAGAGAGTGAAGGTACAGACCTGAGTCCCCTTCTGCTCTACCACAGTTCTCATCATTTCCACCAGCTTGGGTAAAAAAGCAGACTAATATTGTACCCAAATTCTCCATAACAAGGTTTGGCAGCAAGGGAATCATCAGGTTAATCTTTTGTTTACCAGGAAAGGGAGACTTTCACACCTGTGCTTGTGTGTGTGTGTGTGTGTGTGTGTGCGCACTCCCTAAATATTCTTATTAATTGAAATTTCACCGTGATGGGCATTTTACACATACCTCCATTCTCTTGATATATTTTAAATCTAGCTTGTGAACTAATGCATTTTTTGAAATTGCTTTTAAAAATCTGTATCAAGGGAGCAATTGGGGACTATAATTATCTTAATGTATCTCTGACCATTATGACCTAATATAAATGTTGTTCATCCTGCAATTTTCAGAGTGTGAAGAACACACTTAACTGAGTTCTCAGGTTAAGATTTTATGTCTTTAAGCTGATAACAAAACTGCCTGATATCAGTTGACAGTGTGGGTGACTAGTTTGTATTTTACGGGAGTTCTTTATAGGGTGAGTCACAATGGCTTCCTTCTCTCTTTCACTTAGAGCTGACAAGGGCAGCACACATACTGCACCGAAAGATAATAAATCTCAGAAAGGTCATCCAAAGGTAACACGAGGATTATTTTAGACAAGTTGAAGGTATGGAGAAAATGTTTGCTTTTTAACACGTTGTATCTGAAAGTGACTAACCTTAACATTATCCAATAGTTGTATTCAAGGCTGGTGAATTTAACACTTAAATATTTTCGTAGCTTTTAAATTAATCCATATCCTTGCTTATTGAAAAATCTATCTTTACAAATTGCAACTAAGTAACAAGGGCCTATTAAATAAAATAATGGTATCCATAGTATTCCACAAATAGCTACAGATTTAAAAAAACAAACAAGCATTATAAAGTTCCAGACTGTTCAAACCGATTTTTGACAGTAATCAGGATGGTTAAATGGCTCCTAATTGAAAGAGGCTTAAGTTTAGATTATCCAGACTAACTCTTTTTTACAAATGAAAAATTCATATTGAGACCCAAAAAGATCAAGGGATTGGCTTCAGGTCACGTGGAGAGTCCTTCCAATCCTGGCCCTGCCCTCGTCTTCTGACTCACTTTACTGGCTTTTCTTTTTCATTAGCTATGATGACTTTCTTTTGTAGAATGTAATAGAGGAGTAAGATGTGGTGATTTGCATAACAAAAATGGTTATAAATATTTTGAGATATATCTTTTTGACTTATAAATACAATAAAATAAAGTCAATAGCAGCATGACTTTCTAAGTTTCTAAGTTCTTCCAGTTATTTCATTCTGTGTGTCTACTGTGAGTATTAAGTAGAAGGAAGAAGGATTATTTCACCAAAGAAATACAAGGGCCAAATTTAAAAAGTACCTTTCATGGAAAACTAAAACTTGAGACCACAAACCTGTTTTTCTAATTTAACATACCTGAATACTTCAGGAAAAAAGATGTAGTTGTATATGAAATGCACTGGGCAGTACTGCTTACTGTTAATTGACTTCTCACATATTAAAAATCCGAGGAAGTTGTATATTTTCATTAGTAATTTTAAGTTGACCAAATAATAAATAAAAAGCTTCTTATTTAGAGTGTGCAGATGGATTCTTAGTATTCAAGATTGTGACTATAAATAAGAAAAAACATGTCTTCTCCTTTTCTGTTCTTTCTTATCCAGTGTTGTTGTTTTTGTTTTGTTTTGTTTTGTTTTAATGCTGGATGAAGTTTTTTATTGTAGAATTAAGTCTGATAAACCTGATCTCAACTCTGTGTGCTATTCAGGTTCCCCATGTGGAATTGCTCCCCTTAAACCTGGGAGTTTGTTGGGAGCTACTTCATTGAGGAGGTTTTAGGCGTAAGTAGTTGCCAGTAGAGAAGGTTAAGAAGAACTAGGCTGGAAGCTGGCAAGAAAAACTAATGATTATTTCTGTGCCAATATTTGTAAAACTGGTCAGGCAATGAGACAGTATTCTCTAATACATTTGAGCTGTGATGGACAAACATAATCATAAATTTTCTTAGAAGAGCCCCAGATTGATATTTTTATTATGCACAGTACTTTGCAATCAACTGAAAGAGCCTGTTTATACATATCCTGAAAACTATAATTTGCTAACTATGTAGTGATTATTTCTTGATAATTTTTGAAGATCTGTCAACAAAAAATAATTTCGAAAAAATTTGGTCTTATTAAATATTAAATTACAAAAAATACAACTGTTCCGATAACTATTAAAACACTGACATGTATCTAGTACATCAAATGTAGCTGTTTGCTGGTCATAGTTTTTTCCAACTTTAGTTTTAAAAGTTCTCACTTTTTTCCCCTTGATGAGTTACACGACCATCCTTCTTATTATAACTGAAAAGAATCCCTCATAATTTAAAAAAAATTAATTAATTAATTTTTTAAAAGACCTCATAATTTTTATAGCATTTTTAATTTTAGACTGAGGGACTTTACATACTCTATTTTTTCTTTTTTTTCCTTTTTCTACGTATTCTTAAATGAGTTGTTCCACTGTGCCTTTCTGAAATGTTGACCCCTGTACTTTACTAATGTTGTGTATTTATTTTAAAAAGTTAATGTAGGGGCTTTTCTATGACTTCAAGCAAATTTGGTAAATCTCAAACAATTTCTGATTTGCGGAAAAGAGCAGGATGCCTCTGGAAATAACACGTGGCCCAAGGTTTGTTTTTTTTTTTGTAAGACATAACTAGAAAGATGATCATTAAACAGTGTGCTTTAGTTTCCTGGCTGCTAAAAAAAAATCTCATACCATGGGTTGGCTTAACAACAGGAATTCATTGGCTCATGGTTTCGGAAGCTAGAAGGCTGGCTTCCGCCCCGGGTCAGTATCTTCTGGCTGGTCATCAATCTTTAGGGTTTCTTGGCTTCTCCGTCACATGGCCGCTCGGCAGTGCACATCGCTGCTGCCTGCTCTCCTCTCTCCTCCAGGTTCTGTTGACTTACAGCTTCTGGCTGCTCCCTGGGGCTTCTCTTTCTGTATTCGATTTCCTTTGCTTTTGAGGACTTCAGCCACATTGGATTAAAGCCCATATTCACGCAGTTTGCGCATACTTTAAAACATCTTCAAAGGTCCTGTTTACAAATGGGTTCATACACGATTCAGGGGTTGGGACCCGAACTTCATACACAAGTCCAAGTATTGGGACATGAACATGCTTTTTGTGGGGGATATAATTCAGTCCTCAACAGCCTGCCCTCTGGACCCCAAAAAGACATGTTCTTCCTACATGTGAAATACATTCCTTTCATCAGAACACCCCAAAGGCCTTAAGCTATTTTAGAACAATGCTAAATACAAAGTCTCATCCAGTCAGTCAAGGGTGTGGTCCATCCTAGGGCAGAACTCTGTCTGATGGACCTGTGCAGCCTAGAACACAAGTTATCTGCTTCCAACATACAATGGAGGGACAGGCAAAGGATAAGCATTCCTGTTCCGGAAGGAAGAAATTAGAAGGAAAACGGGGAACGTGGGTCCCAAGCTTATCTGTAACCCAGGAGGGCAAACTTCATTGGTGCTGAGGTCTGAGTTATTTGTGATTGATGCTTTGTCATCTGGGCCTGCCAGACCAGCAGTCCCACCCCTTCCAAATACTTGCACAGTGGCCATGCTCTTACTGAACACTGCAGAGGAGACCCCACCCTCTCTGAGCATTGGGATGGTAGCACTTTCCCTGAAGAATAAGGCTCGAGGCCCGCCCCCTCCAGGGAGATCTTTTTGGTCCAGACCTCTGCTTCCGTGGTTCTATCCCTGAAGTCATTCTTCCTTCACTGTATTCCTTCTCTGTCCCTTCCTATCCAGCAGTGCTTATGTTCATACAAAATTTTGCAGAAACCTTGTTAGCTTTGCATGCAGTTCACCAGGATCCAAAGCATTAGACTAAAGGACTTTCCACAGATCCTTCCTAGATAATTGCATTTCTGATCCTGACTTCCTCTGAAATGGCTGACTGGATTCACGTATCATATGCCTAATCTCTGTAGCAAAGGGCCATTCAGCTAAACCCTCGCACAGAGTCACGTTCTCTGGGGGCTCACTTCTTGGAAGCTCGAGAAGGTTCCCGATAGAGCCACTTTTGGCCCTAATCTCAGAGCTCACTACCTGGATGGGCTGAGAATTTTCTAAATCATCAATTGCTGGTTCCTTTGTGCTTAATAGAATTTTGTTTTCTTTTTAGTTTACTTTTTATTAGAGCAGTTCCACCAATGATGTATGAGCACTTGCTGTTTTCCATTTTTTTAAATGTACCATTCTAGATATGAGATGATATCTCACTGTTGTTTTGATGTGCATTTCCCTGATGGCTAATGTCTTTGAGCATCTTTCATGTGCTTATTGGCCATTTGTATATCTTTTTTGGAGAAATGTCTCTTCAAATCTTTTGTCCATTTTTAAACTGGGTCACGTATCTTTTTGTTGTTGAGTTGTAGTTCTTTATAAATTCTGGATATTAAACTCTCTTCAGATATATGGTTTCCAAATATTTTCACCCATTCTGTAGGTTGTCTTTATTTTCTTGATAAAGTCCTTTTATACACAAGAGTTTTAAATTTTGATGTAGTCCCATTCATATGCTTTTTTTCTTTTTATTGCTTGTGCTTTGGGTTTAAAGTCTGAGAAACCACCACTTAACACAAAGTCCTAAAGAAGTTTCCCTATGTTTTCTTCGAGAACTTTTATAATTTTAGTTCTTACATTTCAGTCTTTGATCCATTTTGAGTTATTTTTAATATATGGTGTGAGGTAGGAGACCACTTTCAATCTTCTGCATGTGGCTATCCAGTACTCCCAGCACCACCTGTTGAAGAGACTATTCTTTTCCCACTGAGTGGACTTGGTGCTGATCTTGGACCCAGCCACTTTGCTGAGTTTGTTTAATAGCTCTAGTAGCTTTGCAGGGGTTTTTCAGTATTCTGTATGCATAGGATCATGTCATTTGCACATAAGGTAAGTTTTACTTCTTCCTTTCCAATTTGGATGCCTTTTATTTCTTTTTCTTTATAATCGCTCTAGATAACACTTCCAGTATGATGTTGAATAAAAGGAGGGACAATGGACAGCCTTGCCTTGTTCCTGATATTAGGGGGAAAGCTTTCAGTCTTGCACCACTGAATATGATGTTAATTGTGGATTTTTCATATATGGCCTTTATTATGTTAAGGGTGTTTCCTTCTAGTCATAGTTTTCTGAGTGTTTTTACCAGGAAGGGGTGCTAATCTTTGTCACATGATTTCTCTGCATCATTTGAAGAAGTCTGTTTCGTCTGATATTAGTATAGCTACCTATGCCAGCTGTCTTTTAAGTACTATTTGCAGGGAATATTTTCTTCCATCCTTCACTTTGTGCCTTTGGGTCAAAGGTGAGTGTCTTATAAAAAACATATAGTTGGATTGTGCTCTTTTATCCGTTCTGCTAATCTGTGTCTTTTGATTGGGGAGTTTAATTCCAGTTACTAATAAGGAAGGACTTTCTTCAGCTATTTTTTCCTTTGATTTTATATGTCTTACATCTTTTTTGCCTCTCTTTTCCTTTATGCAGACTCCTTTTCTGTATAGTTGGACTTTCATGATATAACTAATTGATACCTTTCTCATTTCTGTTTCTGGATATTTTTAAATGCTTTCTTTGTGGTTACCCTGGGGTTTGTATTAAACAACCTATGTCTATAACCTACTAGTTTGAAAAGATACCAGCTTAACTTCAATAGTATACAAAGTCTTTGCTCTTTGCTCTTATATCCCTCCACTTCCCTTCTTTATGCTGATTTTGCCACACATTTCCTCTTTATATATTTTGAAGAAATATGATTGTTTCCTATTCATTCTAAATCTTATAGGAAATGAAGAGTAGAGATATATACTGAGTATAGAGTGTATTGGGTTTTCTTTACCCATGTAATTACCTTTACTGGAGATCTTCACTTCCTCATCCTGCTCCAAGCCACTCTTTTCTGGCTTTTCCTTTCAACCTGAAGAACTCCCTTTAGCATTTCTCATAGGGCACGTCTTTTAGTGATGAGCTCTCAGTTTTTGTTTACCTGTGAATGTCTTAAACTTGCTCTCATTTCTTTAAAACAAATCAATTTTATTGATGCATATTAGAAAAGCATATAATCCATCCAAAATGTACACTTAATGGTATTTGGCATAATTACATAGTTGTGCCTTCATCATCTCAATTGTTAAAGCATTTTCATTATTTCAGTAATAATAATAATAATAAACCCAAAACATACAAACAAACTCTTTCTCTGCTGTATTGCCCTCATTTTTGAGACAGTTTTGACAGATAAAGTATTTTGGGGTGGCAGTTTTTCTTTCAGTACCTTAAATGTCTTACCACTGCCTTTTTGCCCCATGGTTCTGATGCAAAATTGGCACTTAGTCTTATTGAGGATCCTTTGTATATGACTGATCACTTTTCTCTTGCTGCTTTCAGAATTCTCTCTATCTTTGGCATTTGATATTTTGATTAGTATGTGTCTTGCAGTAGGTCTATTAGGATTTATCTTGTTTGGAGTACGGTGTGTTTCTTGAACATGTATATTTATGTCTTTCATAAGAGGTGGGAAAATTTTGGGCCATTTTTTCCTCAAATAGTCTTTCTACACCCTTTCCCCTCTCTTCTCCTTTTGGGTCACTCTTAATGCATATTTTGGTATGCTTCATGTTGTCCCAAAGGCTCTGCTCACATTTTGAAACTCTTTTCTTTATCCATTCCTCTGACTATATGATTTCGACTGTCCTGTCTTGTAGTTCACTGATTCTTTCTTCTGCCTATTCAGATCTGCTATTGTATGCCTGTAGTTTATTTTTAATTTCCATTATTGTGTTTTTTATCCTCATAAATTCTATTATGTTCCTTTTAAGACTTTCTAATTCTTCTTTTTGTTCACACAGTGTCTTCTTAATTTCCTCTAGCTCTATATCCATTTTAATTTATTTCTATCCATATTTTCCCTTAGCTCCTAGAATGGATTTAGGAGATTTGTTTGAACTTCTTTGATTAGTTGTTCCAATGTCTGTGTTTCCTCTGAAGTTTTAACTTGTTCCCTTGAACGAGCCTTATCTTGTTTCTTTGTAGCTTGTGATTTCTTGCTTATATCTGAGCATTTGATTATTTTGATGTGCTAACTCAGGAAGTCAGTTTCACCCTCTTGCCTAAGGATGTATTGTAGACTGGCTGTGTGCTTGCTAAGGCTTTTCTTCAACACTTGGTCTGGCTCCTACTTAACCTTTAAAGCAGCCCAGTTTAACTGTTCAGATTTTCTCAGGTCTTCTGCAACTGCCTCTTGCCCTGGGCATGCGCTGCAGCTTTTAGGATTACCCTATTGTTTGCAACTATTTGGCCTCCAGTAGAAGATTTCCTTTCCCCTGTTCCTCCTCTGGAGTCCCATGGGCTGTTCTGTTTGTTATTATGCAAATTTTTCTCTCCAGCTGCTATGATTTACTGACCTGCTCTCCCATGCTCAGAACTGCCTTTTCAGTACAGCTTTGTTCCCTCTGCCTTGGCAGTTTAGTTTTCCCCTTTTTTCTGTGCAGCTTTTCTGCTTCTGGTAACTTTCATGTTAAGGTATCTCACCCCAGGGAGCCCAATTCCTTTGGACTTGATAGTTTAATTCTCACTTATCGCTTTACTCACTCATTTTACTTTAAGCTGCAAGGAGAAGTGAGGCTGTACCTTCTATACTTAGTTTGGAAATCTCTTCAGCTAAATATCTAAGTTCATTGCTTTGACTTTCTGACTTCCAGGCAGCTTCAGAACACAATTTCTCCAAGTCCTTTGCTACTTTGCAGCAAGAATCACCTTTCTTCCAGTTTCCAATAACACGTTGATCATTTCCTTCCAAGCCTCACTGGCAGTACCTTTAGGGTCCATATTTCAGCATCTTTTCCAAAACAACCTTTTTCTTTACCGCACCTCAAAATTCTTCGAGCATCTACCCATTACCCAATTCCAAAGCGTTTTTCCACATTTAGATATTTGCCCAGGCAGCACCCCACTTTCCAGTACCAAACACTGTTTTTATTTTCCTAGCCGCTAAAAGAAATACCATACAATGGGTTGGCTTACCAACAGGAATTTCATGGTTTCAGAGGCTAGCAGGCTTGCTTCCTTGAGGGGCTGGTATCTTCTGGCCGGCCATCAGTCTTTAGGGTTTCTTGGCTTTTCTGTCACGTGGCAGTACACGTGGTGGCTTCTTTCTCTTCTGGGTTCTATTGACTTACAGCTCTGGCTGCTCCCTGTGGCCTCTCTTTCTGTGTCCAATCTCGTTTGCTTCTAAGGACTTCAGCCACACTGGATCTTAGCTAATAACGTCTTCAAAGCCCTTATTTACAGATAGGTTCATAACCGCAGGACAAGGTGTTGGGACCTGAACGTGACTTTTGTGGTTCAATCTCAAAACAGTGTGTCCTTAATCTTGATGTTTTTCTAGAAGTTCAAGTGTTTCCTTTAAGCAATACAGTTCAGTGCAGAAGACCGAATAAATACATAAAAACTCCTAGAGCCTACAGTGTGATAAGGATTTCAGTCTTTGGATTTTGATAACTAACAGGCTTTATTCTGAGAAGTCATTAAGTTGTAGTTTGGCCCGGATCTCTCTGTAAATCTTGGAGCTTCGGGTCTCTTTATTTCTAACTAGTCTGCCCCTGGGACACAAAGTGCATGCCATGAGAAAAGACAAGATCTCAGCGTGATCAGATTGAATCCACAGGGGACTGAGGACCCTGAAAAAAAACACCAGATGTTAAGAAATCATGGGACAGAAAAGAGATTGACAGGCAGAACCAGATGAGCCCCAAGGAAAGCAGACCATGCCAACCACGAATCCAGATCCACATTCTCGAGCCTGCTAGAGCCAAGTCACTGGCACTTGGCAGGAAAGTATGATGCCTTGATGGAATCAAGTAGTAACCTGTCATCCTTGTCTACTTTTTGCTCCCAAATTTATAGCTTTATGGCTTTAAAAAAAAAAAAAAAAAGAACAATTATACTCTTTGCAGCTCCAGAAATTGGTCAGCATTTTCTGAAATGTTATTTATCCCTCTCAAATGCCAGAGGCAGTACCAGCACATTCTGGCATCTAGTCCACGGTCGTGCTTCAGGAATACACTGGCTGCCTCAGGAATGGCCAAGTGCCAGTTTATAAAGCCAAGTTGTGATTTGGGCACGTGGACCCATTCCTTTCTGTAACCATATCATCATTGCCTGATTTCTCTGTCCCTCACCTGAATCTAAGCTCCGAAAGGCAACTGCTATGACTTTCATCTCCTGAACTGACTCAGCCAGGAATATGGTGGGTACACAAAGAAAGTTTGTTAAAGGAGTAAATCCATCTACGCAGGAGGTTCCGAATTAGCTCTCCCCCAGCCCCGAGTCTCTGCTTTCCTCTGATGCACTAGAGGCCTAGGAGGACTGAAATAAGGCTCAGAGCCGCTGGTTAGGTGACACGCGGGCTCCAGGAGTCCCCAGTTGTCCCAGCAGTTCCTGCGCTCTCTTCTGGGGTTCCTGGATTTCTAGAGCCGCTCCAAGGGCTGGGATTAGAGTTCCAGCAACAGTGACATTCATATTTTTCTGTAGCTGTAAACACGCTAAGCTTATAGTTGAAACGAGAAGCAAATCAGTCCATCAAACAGACAAACAAACAGCCCTGTGTTTTGGGGGAACCGCAGCAAATCCACAAGAGAACCCGTGGTTCGTTTTGTTTGGTTTTGTTTTCCTCTCCTGCATCAGAAGGAAGAAGGAGAGTGGGGACTTATGAATTACTCCCTGTAGTAGCTCTGAGGTGTCTCATTCAATATCAACTTTTTAAAAATGCCACTCTAGCTAAATGTAGACAAAAAGGGAAAAGAGGCAGTGTTCACTTTTTAATACACTGGTTTAGAAATTTGGTGTCTTATCTCAGTAGTTCTGAGGTATTCGTAGGATTCTTTGTTGCTGCTTTCATGTTGACAGTGGTAAAGCAGGGTGAACAATTAGGACTCTTTTTTTCTAGTAAACTGTTTAATGTATTTTTAAAAAAATTTATGGATAAGTTCAGGAAAACAGTTTGCATGTTGTATGCAGTCTGGTTTACTTTTCCATCTCATTAAATACAAAAACATAGACTGCATTTTGTAGCTTTGCAATCCCTGAATATAGAAGTAATTTTCTTCCTTTCCTGACTTTGTAACTCTAATGTTTTCACTTTGATTTTTACAGATCCTTTGGGTCTAATTCTGTGAGCCTACCAATAGCACTGGATTAAAATCTATCATTTCTTTAGTTATTCCTTTAACTTTAAAACTGTTTAAAACTGTAAACCAGCCCACTACAGTTTTATGTATATGTTAACGAACTTTCATTGTTCAGCTTTCATGATTATTGTGTGAGGAAGACTGATATATAGATACTGTCCTGGGTCATGTTAATTACACTTACTATGTATTTTAGTTCCATTTCACAATGGTTTGTCCCCAATGACACTTTTATCTGTTTAGGCACATTTTTTGTTGTTGTTGCAGACCCCTTTTAATTATATTGCTTTGACACCTGTAATTTGAATCAGATCTGAAAGAGGTCCATTTTATCATGTTGGCTGTGTACATATATAAAACTTTTGATAGCTGTGCAGTTTGTATAGACTATTTACAGTAAAGAGAGAGGGATGCTATTCCTTGTTTACAATTTCTTGTTAAATTTTAGTTGCTTTTATGCCTCCAGTGTTCTATTGTAGAATTAACTTTTTTTTAAACCTGAGTAACCCTTAAAAAAAGGCCTGTGTTTGAATCTACTTATTTGAATGATCTTACAACAGTATAAAATTAAAACATACCTAAGTCTCCATTGTTGAAGGATAAAATTACATGAAATTAAAATTATGAAAAATCTAGGCAGTAAGGTCATATAATTATGGGAAATCTAATAGTGCATTGGGTTTATTAGCTGTCAATCTCAAGGCTTCTTCAGAGATGTGATATAGTAAAATTTTACTTTTTTGCCTTAACTGATAAGATCATTTCTATAGAATTAATGAAATGTTAGAATTATAGAACCATATAAAATGCTACTGTTTCAGTAATTAGAATTGGGCTAGACAATATCAGCAGTGCATTTTTACAAACATTCATACCTTTGAAACTAGTTTTCATGATTACTAAGAATGATACCTATATGTTGTTTCTATGTAAGATGGTGTAATATGTTAATTCTCCCTGACTTTAATATTGCTTTGACCAGATTTACTTTAGCAAACACTTTAGTCACAAAAATTGCAAAGGTAAATTTAAACCTTGTAAAATAATCAACAATTTCAAATCATTAGAACCGAAATGAATGAAGTGTTTTATTTAAAAAACCTAAATGCTTAGAATATATAGGCTTGAACAGTATCCCATCTTAGTTGTAAAGATTTTAGGGAGATAATATATTACTAGAGAAAGTGTGGGCTTGGGACATCAAAGATGCCTGTGTTCAAAACCTATTGGTTTCTTGGTGTGGTGTCCATCATCACCTCCATCGGCCAAGTGGTACTGAAGCCCCCTCTCAATCAGAGTGGAGTGGGCAGCACCGTCCCAGAACCCTCAGGATTGGGGAATGAACTATGGACTAGAGTGGACTTACTGGTCTTGTGCTATAGACTTATTGTGATTCTAGCAATGGAAGAAATTACAAAGTTGATGTGGAGGCAGTGGCCACTGGAGGCTCTCAGGGCAGGGAGAGGGAAAAGCAGGTGAAATGTGGGGGCATTTTCGGGACTTGGGAATTGTCCTGAATGACATTGCAGTGACAGATACAGGCCATTACATATCTTGCCATAACCTACAAAAATGTGTGGGAGAGAGTGTAAACTACAATGTAAACCATAATCCATGCTTAGTGGCAGTGCTCCAAAATGTGTTCATCAATTTTAACGAATGTACCCCACTAATGAAGGATGTTGTTAATGTGGGTAAATGCGGGCGGTGTGGGGAGTGGGGCATATGGGAATCCCCGATATTTTTTATGTAATCTAAATATCCTTTTTTTAAATTAAAAATTAAAAAAAAACATTTTAGTTGTATTAACTTAGACAACTCATTTCGCCTTTCCAAGTCTTTGTTTGTCAAAACTATTGTCAACAGGATTCAAAAGCGCCTGCTAGCATGTTTTCAAACCTTTAGTGCACATTGTGTGGCAAGTATGTGATGGATGTGTTCCTCAACTCTGAGGCTGTGAGGGTTTGCGAGTTGACGGTACATGGTCTCATGTTTTGGGAATTTGGTTTTTTGTCTACTATTGTTATTATGTATTTGTATCTAGTTTAAGAAATCTAAGCTGGAGAAAATCTAGTTCTTGTTTTCTTCGCCACATTATCAGGTATTTCATCCATCTACTGTGGGGGCATTAAAAGGAATATGTGGCTAATTGGCTCATTCAACCAAGACATGGAGCCATAAGGGGGGCAGATGCATGTAAATGTATAGGCCTGGTCCATATATAGATGAGTTCTGCTTAGCTCTCCGGTCACAGGGCAAACCCTGACCCTTCACGCTTCTTGCAAATGTGACCCTTGCTCATAGTATGGGCAGAATTTGTGAGTAAGGATAGTTGGTGCCAACCTAATACCACCATTGGAAAAAATTGTCAAAATAGGAAATTACGTGTTCCACTTACTTTAGTTACAAAAAATGTTACTTCCATTTTATATAATAGTCCATTGATTTTCCCTAATGATAACTAGGAGATACTTGACATCTACTAAGATATAAGGTTGAAATGAAGAATTACATTTATCACCCATCCAGTTTCTGAGCAGATTTGGTGAGGCACAGGGTGAAGAGCGGCTTCAGTCTGCCAGTCAGGAAGGAACGGGGTGGTAAATTTACAGCCCCCTTGTGGAGGGTTGGCCCTGTTATGAGATGAATCCCTCGCAGAGAACACTAAGGATGTTTACAAAGTGCCATCGTGAAGCCATCAGGCTCCAGGGGGTTCTTGGATTAAATTTCATAATAACCCTCATTTCTCTGACTGAATCATTTCATTAAATTTCGTCCTGGCTTCTTGGTACATTATGATATTCAGTGGGCTTGGCAGACTTTCTTAGCAAGTTTGATTAATAGTAAGGATAGACTATAGACTCTCGTTTATCTCCAAGTCTTAGCAAAGACATTTTGTGTAGAACAGAAGTCATTTCATTTCTTGATGAAATACGGCTTCAGGTATAAAAAAATCATTTTATTCACCTCTGCCAGATTAGAAGAGATTGTTGGAATTTGGGTGTGGAGTAGTTCATTCTAAATTATCCTTTAATTGAATAAACTTGAGAAGGTTTTCTGATACGTTAAAAAGCTTTATCTCTACTGAAAGTCAACTTGGGAGGTTTTTTTTTTTAATGGAGGGCAAGAGTGTGTCACACTAAGCTAAAAATTTCTCTGAATATTTTGTTTCCTTTGCTGTAGAAACAACATCCAGCAGCAGCCATTGAGAATGGGGTATGTGGTGTGTGTGTGTGTGTGTGTGTGTGTGTTTCAATGGAGGGTTGTTTGAAGGAAATTGTATACATGTATTCTAAAAGGAGCAACTCGAGCAAGTTTCTCAGCCCTTCAGATTTCCTGTTTCATTTCAGTTTGAGCATTATTGTTCACGTTGTGTTGGTTGTAAAAGGATTGCTGGTGTGCAGTACAAATAATAACAGGAAAATAGAATTTCTGCTCAGAGTTCATTGTAGAGTAAATATTAAAACATCTTAAGTAGAGAGTGAAAAGCATGTGTGTTCTTTTAAATTTTGGCAGTTACCCAGTGCTCTCATTCATTCATTCATTCATTTGTTTTTCTTCTTCAACAAGCATTTATGGACCCTCCTACTGTTTCTAGCACTGTGCTACTGTGCTTGGTATGCAAAGATGAATGAGTCAGGGTTACCCCCTCAAGGAGCTACCAGCTTCCAAATGCTTGGTTATTTTAGTTATTTTATTTCTTTTCATCTGTGTGCTGTCTTCCTGGAGATATGCTAAGTGCTGTGGATATAGCAGTAAAAAGACAGGAATAATCTCTTCCATTATGGAGGTATTCTCTTGCCTGAGAATAAAAATTAAAATAAATAAAATAAAGAAGCACTCAGTATTGAGCTGAACTTTCAAATAGAGTAGAGTTATCAATCATATTACTAAAGAGGTATAATCCTTTGCTGAGGCCATTTAATGAATGCAAAAAAATTGGAGGATTTTTTTTTGTTATATATATTTTTCTTAATATATTTTTATTTTTTCTAAAAGATACTTAGATTACATAAAATGTTACATAAAAAACATAAGGGATTCCCATATGCCCCACTCCCCACACCCCCACTGTTCCCCACATTAACAACTTCTTCCATTAATGTGGTCCATTCTTTGCAAATGCTGAAGACATTTGCCACTAAGGATGGATTATAGTTTACATTGTAGTTTGCACTCTCTCCCACTCACTTGTGTAGGTTATGGCAGGACATATAATATAATGGCTTGTATCTGTCGTTGCCATGTCATTCAGGACAATTCCAAGTCCCGAAAGTGCCCCCATATTACACCTCTTTTTCCACCTCCCTGCCTTCAGCATGGAGGATTATCTTTTACGAGAATAATTGAAATTATGGAACCAGCACTAGAACAAAACTACATTCTAAAATTGCAGTTTCTAGACTCAAAATCGGAAGGTTCTTTAAATTAGCATTTGACTTATTGATAATTTTAATATTTCAATAGTTAATATTGTTCAATATTAATATTTCAATAGTTCTTTGAAAAAGTTAAAAGGCAGACCTACCAGTTTTAAAATCCAGCTCAGACTCAAATGCTGGCAAGTTTTGCTGCCACATCAAGACTTTATTATTTAGCCAAATATTTAAATTAATTGCAGTTATCTCACTGATGTCATTCAGATTTATTCCATCCCACCCACTCTTTAATTACCACTGTTCAAAGAGGTTGATCTAGTGAGAGATATACTTAAATTTAAACATGCTCATAAAAGGGGCCAGTTGCTTTGTTTTCACCACCGTATGCTCTAGAGTAATGTTTCTCAAAATATCTGTGGTGAGGAACATTTTAAAATTTCCAGTCAGTCCCAGACCAATACTTCTATAACATGCAATAAAAATAAATTACTAGGGAACCAGCTGTAGCTTTTTTGGTAGAGCCCTGGTTTACCACATGGGAGGCCCCAGGTTCGGTTCCCGGGGCCTCCTCGAGAAGGCAAGCTGCCGCGCCATGAGCTGACTCGGCGGGTTGCCGCAGCAGGGGGAGACGAGCAGACACAGAAGAACGGAAAAGCAATGAACACAGCGAGCACAAGCAGCAAGGGGGGGATATATAAATAAATAAAAATAAATCTTTAAAAAATTAATAAATTGCTAAAAAATATGAAAATTGAAAAATTAGATTTAGAAAACAACAGCAAGCTGTCAGGTTCCTTTAAAGCTTCCGAATGGACTCGTACCTTCTGTGTCTCCCTCGCCGTGGAGCCGCAGAGTCGCACTGTTCCCCAGCATCCGCCCCCACGCACAAGTCCCTCAGTAAATAATGCGTGAGTGCAGTGTTTGTTTCGCAGAGAAGACATCGACCTTATTTCAATAATCTATACCCTACACTTGTGTTTGGTTTGTTTTTAAATAGGCTATTTTTTTTAAATTGTGGTTTTGAAACAGTAGACTTATACATTCTGAGCCCTTCTTTAGACATTTTCACTGCTTCTTAATCTGTTACCCTTAAAGAAGACTTTTATGTAAAGTGCTCTCACCTGCAGGGTCTCATTGATCTTCCTGACAGCTGTGAGGCCGGACAATTATTACCCTCCATTTTACCAATGACTTAATTTCCCTGAGATTGTGTAGATAATTAATGGAATACATGGGCTAGAAACTAGAATTCCTTACTCCTATTTCAGAGCTGCGATAAATTCCCTTCTTTCGTTGACCTCTGTAAATGTTTCAAATAAAATTGCTACCGAGTCAAAGCACCAAACTGCTCGTTTCTGGCTCTGGGTCTCCTGGCGGCTAGTAGCATAATTTTTTTCACTGTGAGAATCAACCTAAAAAGAAATATCCCATCCTAGTCTCAGTACTTCTCTAATCAGTTCCAGGAGCTGCATACATAGTTTGATACATGCTTATCCGTGGTCATGCCTAAGGAAAGCAATCATTTCATTTCAACCAAAACTGAGCCCTTCGAAAGCTGCCTAACGCGTCACTTTGAGAATTACGACCATTGAGGCTTACCCCAATCACCAAAAGGTCAAATCAGAATGTCTATAGTCTGCATGGGATTCCAGCCATTGAGTTTTAAATGCAATAGTCCTTCATACCCCGTTTTAATACCACATTCTGCCTTGTTCAATAAATTTTGGTGAATAAATTAGTGGAGCTTTTTTAAATTAGTAAAGAAAGATATCTAAGCTTGAATTACATCTGTATTTTAACTTTTCTTTTGTCTTTTTAAGATTTTTTGAAACTGTATTTTTAAAGAAGTCTTAGATTACAGAAAAGTTACGTCGAAAATATAGGGGGGACCGGCTGTAGCCCAGTAGATAGGGCTCCAGTACACCACATGGGAGGCCCTGGGTTCAGTTCCCAGGGATGTCTCCGAGCAGGCAGACCGCCTGAGAAGGCAAGCCGCTGTGGGTGGGGCAGAGCCGCCTGCAAACGGAGCAAAGCCGCCTGCGAATGGAGCAAAAAGCCGCCCGGGAATGGAAGCAGAGCCGCCCGTGAGTGGGGCAAGCTGTCTGTGCGGTGAACTGGCTCGGCGCGTCGCCACAGCGGGGGGAGAGAAAGCAGACATAGAAGAACACACACAAAAAAATGAACACACAGCAAGAGCAAGCAGAGAGGGCAGGGATTTGTAACAACAACAAAAAAAAGAGTATCTGTGCCTTTAAAAAAAAAAAAGAAAATATAGGGTATTCCCATATACCCCACCCCTCCCCCTCTCACATCTTCCCCTATTAATAACATCTTCCA